>SJYQ01104752.1:80988-94302 GCA_006410935.1 Redunca redunca
TCCCTTGACCTGGTCAAGCTTATTTCCTACATTCTAAATTTTATGCTCAAGAATTACTAACTTCCACAAATCTAATCATAGTGATTATAATAATATAGCTTTGGCAAAATTAGATTATATGCTTTATCAAGTCAGAGAAAATTAGTCAATATAATATGACAACTTTAATAAGGCCAATGGAATAATATTCTATTTCTCTATATGTTGTTGGTTAGAAAAGATTTTTGTTGTCCTCTTACAGTATTTATAAGGTAGTCAAATTAGGGTGGAACATTGTTTAAGTGAAAATGCAAATATATGAAATTTAGCTTTAAGATGAATTTTCTCCAATTTTTATTAGAACAGCCAGATCTATAAGCTCCAACAGAACACATCATTATTCATCAGTTACTTACAATTCCCTCTCTTATTCCAAATATTTAAAAGAATATTTAATGGGCTGCACATATGTGTGTGTTGTGCTAATGTGTACTTATGCATGATATATTTGGTTTCTAAGCTATCCAATTACCTACCTTTATCTTTTAAAACCATCTATCCATGCTAATCATTTAAATACATTCACTATGTGTGGTGAGCATATAGAGAACATTTTGAGGTTAGGTATAAGATTATCTCTTCTTTCTCTAATACTGCTCTTAGGACTTCCCTGGTGGTCTAGTGGTTAAGAATCTGCCTTGCAGTGCAGGGGACAAAGGTTTGATCCCTGGTCAGACAATTAAGATCCCATATGCTGCAGAGTAACTATGCCTGTGGACTGCAATGAGAGAGTCTGTGTGCTCCAACAGGGATTCAAATAAATGAATAATTTTTGAAAATTGCCCTCTTTCCTCAGCCTCTTTTCATATATTCTCTTTTCCTCATTCTGTTGTTGGCTATTATTATTCTTCATTAAAGCTTTGAGATAGGATAATTATTAGAATATTTATTTATGATATTTTCTTTATTTTTCTCTCTTCTCTCATTTTAAGAAGGTTGTCAGGACATTTTAAGGAAATTTTCCTTAATTCAGAGACATAATGACAATTTTATAGAAACTTTTCTTTCTTGGTTTCTTGAATTTTAAAATGTGGAGTAACTAAGAAATATAATGCTGAGATATTTCAGAAAAGGTAGGAAAAAAAGGGTACATTTTAAGGAAACAATAAAGAAGTGATTCAGAGATATTGGTATAAGATTGATTATGTTATCAATGGGACTTTTAGGAACTATACGACCCCATGGAACAATTTGGGAAGATGGAAGAAGAGAAGGCAGAGAACAAAACTGCCATCTGTATCAGAGACATAGGAAGGCACTAGAGTTCAACGGACCACTGTAAGCTTGAGACATGTCAGTGTTACCAATGATGCTGTTGTGGTTGTTTAGCTGCTAAAACGTACCTGACTCTTTTGTTACCCCATGGGCTGTAGCCCACCAGGCTCGGCTACCCATGGGATTTTCTAGGCAAGGATACTGAAGTGGGTTGCCATTTCCTTCTCCAGGGGATCTTCCTGACATGGGGATTGAACCCACATCTCCTCCATTGGGAGGCATATTTTTTACCACTGAGGCACCAGAGAAGGCTAACAATGATGTACTGTAGGTCAAATTACCACTTTCCCAATGAAAAGTATAGGTCCATTTTGTACTTTCCCATAGTCTCCTAAATTGCACACAACAGAGTGCAACAGAACTCAACAGTGACTACACGATGGACTATAAATAATTTAAAGAAAAATATTAGAATGGAATATTTCTTGACAAACTTGGTTTGGGGTCTGAATAAGCCAGACCTTCTTGGGGGGTTCAAATAATTCAAATTTATCTTTAATCATCAGTGAACTTTAAGAAACATTTAAAAAGTTTTGTTAGAAGGATAATATGAATATAATATAATATCAAGTTATTCCTAAGGGATTTACCAAATGATCACAGAAAATTTAGAAACTATAGTATAATTGTAATGTGGATAAGTCATGTAGTAAATCATTTCTTAAATGTCTCAATAGCATGTCGGTATTAAAGTCTTATTTTAAAACTTTAATTTAAAAGGGTTGAGTCTTCCAATGTTTCCTTTGAATTGTTGATCTATAGTTAAGTGCCATTTTAAATAGTGGAAAAATACAATTTACATAATATAAATTCTCAGAGATTTCAGATGTCATATATATTTGATGGTGATGAAAACAGGAAGTAATTACTCAATCAGTGGAGGATATTGTGAGGCCTTCTCTGGTGGTCTAGTGGCTGAGACTCTGCACTCCCAATGCGGGGCACCCTGGTTCAATCCTTGGTCAGGGAACTAGATCCCACATGCTACAACTAAAGATCCCCACATGCCACAACAAAGACATAAATAAGGAAATCAGTATTAAATATATATATAATAGATTGTGAATTCTTCTTATAATCTACTTAGAAAATAGTTTATCATTAGAAAAAGGCTACACATGTACCTGTTGTATTTATTTCCTAGTGAGTGAAAATCGCTCAGTCATGTCCGACTCTTTGCAACCCCGTGGACTATAGAGTTCATGGAATTCTCCAGGCCAGAATACTGGAGTCTTTCCCTTCTCCAGGGATTTATTTCCTGTGTCTGCCACAAAACAGAATGACAAACTGAGTGGCTTAAAAAATAGAAGTTTAGTATCTCACAATTGTGGAGGCTAGAAATCTGAAATCAAGTGTGTCATCTGGGCCATGCTGTCTCTAAAGTCTCTAAGTGAGGATCTTTCCTTCCTACCTTTATGGTGGTATCAAAGACAAATTGCACCTGTTGAACGAAAGAGAAAAAACACACAGCCTAAAAGTTGAGTTATGTTTTATTTGGTAGACAGACCTGAGGACTTAAGCCAGAGACACAGCCTCTCAGATAGCTCTGAGGAACTGCTCTAAGAGGTGAGGGAGGAGACAGGATATAGAGGAGTTTTTGCAACAAAGACCGGGTTGTCAGACTTCAAAAGATTACTGTCAGTTAAAGAAAACCAATTATCTCAAGTTAATTAATTTAGCACTTTTCTATGTATGGAAAGATGCAAGAGTTTGAGCTTACTGAAAGCATTCTTTTGATATGGACCTTAGCCATCTGGGTCCACTATCCTGTGCTTTCCCATCCTGAGTTCCCTAAGGGTGCACCACTGGGGACGGATGTAATGGCTTGATGGTTTCATTCTATGTTTACTGATATGACAGACAGTATTTCTCACGCACACACTGGACAGCTGACTAGGTAAGACTTTTTCAAGACTTGCAATAGAAGTCAGGACTATTTCAATAGGAGTGATAGAATGAATATAACTGTTGAGTTCCTGAGTACTGGCTGTGAGCCTACCTCTTCTCTCCCAAACTAGTAACAGTAACATTATTATAGGGATAAACTTAGTAGTGGGTCACCACTAAGTCTCCTGCCTGTATTTTTATAGCAATTATTATGTTTCATTTTATGTCTATTTTTCTAACTATCCCTAGTACCCAGCATAGCACCTGCCATTGATCAATGGAAAATGGTTGAATGAATGAGTGAATGAACAACAACAACAAAAAAAGATTGTAACTCTGCTGAGACAAAAAGCAGACTAGCTTTTAAGCCCTGGGGTGAGCTGCTGCTGCTGCTGCTAAGTCACTTCAGTTGTGTCCGACTCTGTGCGACCCCATAGACGGCAGCCCATCAGGCTCCCCCATGCCTGGGATTCTCCAGGCAAGAACAATGGAGTGGGGTGCCATTTCCTTCTCCAATGCATAAAAGTGAAAAGTGAAAGTGAAGTCACTCAGTCGTCTGACTCTTCGTGATCCCATGGACTGCAGCCTACCAGGCTCCTCTGTCCATGGGATTTTCCAGGCAGAGTACTGGAGTGGGGTGCCATTGCCTTCTCTGCTGGGGTGGGCTAGTGGAGCTATACATGAGTATACTGGGTTAAGAGGTTGGTCAATATCATGAGACTATCTGTGTTTGTTAACTGGCATATCAAAGATAGGCTCCTACTCTTCCATAGAGACTGAGACTAAAGTAAATGCTCAAAAAAAGAGAGGTCCAGGGCTTATAGTCAGGAAGAAACTTGTCTAAAGTTTAGCTAAGCTGAGGGAAATGTTAAAGCTGTCTTTGTTAGTGGTTACTGGCAATCTTTGGTGATTCTTGGCTTGTAGAGAAGTCACTGAGATCTCTGCTTCTGGTTGAATTCCACGTCAGGTTTGGGAAATTATTGAGGGCTTTTTAAATAGGTTTGTATCATGAGGTCATATTCTTAAAGAGATTCCTTCAACTGCTTAAAAAGACTAAGTAGCCAGAAAGAAAGTAAGCCAGAAAGAAAAACACCAATACAGTATACTAACACATATATGGAATTTAGAAAGATGGTAACAATAACCCTGTATGTGAGACAGCAAAAGAGACACAGATATATAGAACAGTCTTTTGGACTCTGTGGGAGAGGGAGAGAGTGGGATGATTTGGGAGAATGGCATTGAAACATGTATAATATCATATAAGAAACAAATCCCCAGTCTAGGTTCGATGCAGGATACAGGATGCTTGGGGCTGGTGCACTGGGATGACCCAGAGAGATGATATGGGGAGGGAGGTGGGAGGGGGGTTCAGGATTGGGAACACGTGTGCACCCATGGTGGATTCATGTTGATGTATGGCAAAACCAATACAGTATTGTAAAGTAAAATAAAGTAAAATAAATAAATAAATAAAAAGACTAAGTAGGCAGATAACTATTGCCATAGTCTGGGCAAAAATTTCTGGTAAATTATGGAGTAGGAAGATGTCTAAAAAGATATATAGACATGAGTATTAAAGTAGATTTCATATGGAAATGTGAGAACTTGCTGAGAAATTGGACTTGAATACAGATATATATGGAGGAAATGATCTTAGGTTTTGTCATTGTCACATGGATCTATATTACTGCGGTTTACTGAACTGGATAATTATAAAGGTGGGAGAAACTTAGTGGGTGAAGTAATTAGAATAGTTCTGGACTATCTAAATTTAAAATCTTAGTTTTGCTTTTCTGAGGAAGAATATATGATAGACAGTTAAATATGTATGTCAGCAATTTGGGGAAAAGGTCTGGATAGAGGTCAGTTTGAAAATTATGAATCTTATATGGTATTTCAAGTAATGGGACTCTTTTATACTAATTGATACATTTAATATTTATTGAGGAGTTGGTCTGTGCTAAACACTGTGTTACACTCATTATATTTATTACCTTTACAGAATTCTCATAATTTTATCATATTTGTTCAATTTCTGTCTCCATTATGACAATGATAATACCTAGTTTTAAAGGAGACAATCAAGATACTTTTTCATAAAAATGTCAGAAAATCCAATTCCAACAGGATAAGCTACATAGAAAATATGAAAGTGTAGATACAGCTTTATATGGGAGAAATATAGTATCTCAGGAGAGTCACAAAGGTCATTATTTTTTTTGTCTCATTCTATTATTCTTTTGTATTATTGGCTTTGTACCAATTCTGACTCACCTGGAGATCAAAGAGAACCTCCAGGAGCTCTAATCTTCCATGCTTTGCATCTAACAGAGAAGAGGGAGTATCTTCATCCCAGCCTTCCCATCAAAATCCAAAAATTCACTTTGATTCAACTGACTTAGGTCAATCATATCTACCTTCAAATTAATCTCTAGTCCTCAGAAAGACCTCAGGGCAGCAAGAAGAAAGATGTGTGACACCAGGAAATTCTAAATTTCTTAGCAAGTGTCTACTGAAGCTCCAGCTGAAATCAGAGATGGGTTGAAGTGATGAGACATGGGGTTCCAGAGGCTGTTTGCTCTAATAATAGGGGGGGATTGGAGAAAAAAGATAAGGACAGGAAATGGCACCAGGAATTAGACCAGCATTACAAATGCATGTGATGAAATTGCCTTTATTTGTTAAAATTGGACTACAAATTTGGTAATATACCTTCTAACAGCCAATGGGAAAATGGAAATATAATCAGTTCTACAATGACAGAACTCTATTATAAGGCAAGCTGAAGATAATTAATAAGCAGAATAACTATTCTAAGAATCAAGCACTCCCCTTCCAAATAAATTTGTCATATCTAAAAGAGGCTGTGCAACATAATAGATGATATTCTCAATAATGTCTTTAAAAATATGTATCCATAAGTTATATACAGAGTTCCTTGTATGAGAAAATGGTACTGCATTAAAAAAAATAAGTTCAGGGTAAGAAATCCATGAATATAGTTTACTGATAATCACAATTCATCTGGGGATAATCTTTGGAATATCTGAAGAAATGGATGACTTGAATAGCCCTTAGTTTATTGTTCAATTGCTCAGTTGTATCCAACTCTTTGCAACCCCATGGACTGCAGCATGCCAGGCTTTCTTAAATGTCTCTTGATTGCTCTTACAGGCAAAGACTCACGTATTTTAAATATATCTATATATATAATATTATCTCACAAATGCTTTAAAAGGTTTATAATCTAAAAGAGGGGGTAAAAATTTAATTTTAATTAACAATTTGCTAAATACAATTCTATGTTATGATTTTGATGGAGAGAAGGTAAGCAAATGAAACTAATGCAAATGTAAGCTGCATTAACATAAGCAGGCTGTCTGAAGTAGGTAGTGAGAATCCCATTTTACTCAGAGTAATTCTCAGACCATACCTGAATCACTGAGTCAAATTCTGGATGCCTGATGTTTATATAAATATCAAAAATTGAGCAGTTCTAGAAGCAAGTTATAAGGGTGATTTCCAACTGTTAACCACATTTTATATAGAATGATTAAAATAATTGGGAGGTTTTCTTTTGAAGGTAAGGTGAAGGTGAAGTCGCCCAGTTGTGTCCGACTCTTTGTGACCCCATGGACTGTAACCTACTAGGCTTCTCCATCCATGGGATTCTCCAGGCAAGAATACTGGAGTGGATTGTCATTTCTTTCTCCAGGGGATCTTCCCAGCCCAAAGATCGAACCCGGGTCTCCCTCATTGGAGGCAGAAGCTTTAACCTCTGAGCCACCAGGGAAGCCTTTGAAGGTAAGGGATGACAGAACTTAATAGTTAGCTTCCAAGAGGTGAACAGATGTTATAGAGAGATATGCCAGGAGTGTTGATCTAAGAGGCTGAACTAGGGCCAAAGTGTACCATGTACCAGGAGATAGAGAATTACTAACTAGAAGAAAGATCTAGCTAGTACTCAGAAATTCCACACATTAAATGTTTCATCAGCAAGTAACAGGTTCATATGCTTAGAGACATGACAATAGGAAAACATTGGTGAGAGATGATTCAACTTCTGAATCATCTCTAGTGATTAGTTGTAGTAAGTGGCTACTAGTTGTAGTCTAGTTGCTAGTTGTAGTAAGTGATTATTAGGTCCATTATAACACTAAAAAATCTGTTTCTTTGGTCAGCATTTAGAATACTTCAGTTCAGTCATGTCCAACTCTTTGCAACCCCATGAATCACAGCACGCCAGGCCTCCCTGTCCATCACCAACTCCCGGAATTCACTCAGACTCATGTCCATCGAGTCTGTGATGCCATCCAGCCATCTCATCCTCAGTCGTCCCCTTCTTCTCCTGCCCCCAATCCCTCCCAGCATCAGAGTCTTTTCCAGTGAATCAAGTCTTTGCATGAGGTGGCCAAAGTACTGGAGTTTCAGCTTTAGCATCATTCCTTCCAAAGAAATCCCAGGGCTGATCTCCTTCAGAATGGACTGGTTGGATCTTGCAGTCCAAGGGACTCTCAAGAGTCTTCTCTAGCACCACAGTTCAAAAACATCAATTCTTTGGTACTCAGCTTTCTTCACAGTCCAACTCTCACATCCATACATGACCACAGGAAAAACCATAGCCGTGACTAGACGGACCTTAGTCAGCAAAGTAATATCTCTGCTTTTGAATATGCTATCTAGTTTGGTCATAACTTTCCTTCCAAAGAGTAAGCATCTTTTAATTTCATGGCTGCAATCACCATCTGCAGTGATTTTGGAGCCCAAAATAATAAAGTCTGACACTGTTTCCACTGTTTCTCCATCTATTTCCCATGAAGTGATGGGACCAGATGCCATGATCTTCATTTTTTGAATAGTGAGCTTTAAGCCAACTTTTTCACTCTCCTCTTTCACTTTCATCAAGAGGCTTTTTAGTTGCTCTTCACTTTCTGCCATAAGGGTGGTGTCATCTGCATATCTGAGGTGATTGATATTTCTCCCAGAAATCTTGATTCCAGCTTGTGTTTCTTCCAGTCCAGTGTTTCTCATGATGTACTCTGCATAGAAGTTTAAGCAGGGTGACAATATACAGCCTTGACATACTCCTTTTCCTATTTGGAACCAGTCTGTTGTTCCATGTCCCATTCTAACTGTTGCTTCCTGACCTGCATACAGGTTTCTCAAGAGACAGGTCAGGTGGTCTGGTATTCCCATCTCTCTCAGAATTTTCCACAGTTTATTGTGATCCACACAATCAAATGCTTTGGCATAGTCAATAAAGCAGAAATAGATATTTTTCTGGAACTTTCTTGCTTTTTTGATGATCCTGCGGATGTTGGCAGTTTGATCTCTGGTTCTTCTGCCTTTTCTAAAACCAGCTTGAACAGCTGGGAGTTCACGGTTCACGAATTACTGAAGCCTGGCTTGGAGAATTTTGAACTACTTATTAATTCTTTGCAACACCATGGACTGTAGACCACAAGGCTCCTCCATCCATGGGATTCTCCAGGCAAGAATACTGGAGTGGGTTGCCACTTCCTTCTCCAGGGGATCTTCCCAACCCAGGGATTGAACCCAGGTCTCCTGCATTGAGGGCAGACGCTTTAACCTCTGAGCCACCAGGGAAGCCTAAGAATTAATAACACTACTTATTAATATAAATCCATTCAACTATTTTGTTAATCAAATACTATATTCTATGTAAATTTCGAAGCATTGGAGGATAGAGCAATGAATAAGTTAAGATTCCATTAAAGTTTGCCCTGTTTGGGAGGAGTTGGTGGGTACAAATTAAGGATAAACAATTCTATACATGATAAGAAGAACAAGACAGAAGGATAAGGCGTGAAACATCACTCTGAGGAGTGTTTTTGACGGACAGCTGCTGACCCCTGCTGTGAGAACTGTTTTATTCACCTACTGGTCCAGTGGGCTCTGTCTGAATGTCTGCGTTGTCTCCCTCCGACCCACCATTGAATCCATCCCTCGGGCTTGTCCCAGATCACTGGGTACTGGGCATCCTTAGGGTTTTCAGTCTAAGTATCATTTAAGTTCCCGTTCTTATGGCATGAATGTGGGTAGTTGCTCAAACAGGTAATAGGATTTGAGGTGGGACATGATAAAGCCATGGATAGAGAAGCAGTCAACAATGGCTGCTCAAATTAGAAATATCAGATTAAAAATTCTGTATCAAAGCTTCCAAAGCTGTATGTCTCTAAGCATGATCTGAAAGACACCTACATAAGAATCACAAGAAACCCTGGTTTGGCCAAAAAGTCCATTGTACTTTTTCTATAACATTTTATCAATATTTGTTTAAAATGCAGATTTCTGTTCCTTCAGGTCACAGCTGAATCTTTCTGGGTAGAGACTGTCAGTCATTATTTTGAACAAAAGCTCTTCAGGGATGTGTATATTTGCTAAAGTTTGAAAACCTCTGTATCAAAGAATAAAGTGAAAGTGAAAGTGACGTCGTTCAGTCGTGTCTGACTCTGACACCATGGAGTGCAGCCCACCAGGCTCCTCCGTCCATGGGATTTTCCAGGCAAGAGTACTGGAGTGGGATGCCATAAGAACTCAATAAAAAATATGAGTATCTTAAAGGGAAATCTCTCAGAAACATCAAAAATATAGAACCACTGTTAAGAAGAGCCAAAGAAAAGACACAGGACTCTTTCAGGTCCATGGCTATGGTACCTAAAGTTAGAAGACATGGTGGTGTCCTTACAGTTTTAAATAAGGCACAAAGGCTGTGCTTTACCGTATCCCAGCCAGTGCCTGATGGCTCTGCGGAGGCAGTTCTGTTATACCATATGACATAAAAATGAAAAAGGATAAGATTAACATAAGGTTGTGAGAACTCCTTTTCTAGAAAACAGAGGGTACCTATAGTGGCTTCCTATTTAGATTGTCATTTCCTTCATAAAAGCTTTAATAACCTTAGTACTTATATATAGTCAGGAGAGCTTTAAAGTATTTAGCACATAGTAAACACTCAATAAGTAATCAAATTTTCATAATAATGGAATTGTTAAACCTGTAGCTTGTTGGCCTAATGAGGATTTTTTAGGGTAACTAAGAAAAGGAAATAGATTTTAATGTATTTCACAGTTAAATCTAGGCAGATACATGGATTTAGCCACATTTTTTATTCATTATCACTTAATGTCCTATATTGAGAGAGACAGAAGGAGAGAATGAAAGAGAGAGAGGCTTATGCATTTGATTTATTTACCATTTAAATAAGAAAAAGTGATAGCTATGGATTAGAGAAATCCATTTACCAACATCTTGAAGACAAGTGGGTTCCTGGTTAAAATCTGCATGACATTTTAGAGAACACAGTGAATCAGATAAATTTAAATAAATCTCCAATGATGGAGTGACAAGCCATGTAGATCAAGACAAATGCTGGCTACAATTCACTTGGTCTTAGTGAAGAATTTGATTTTATAATCTATGACAAAATTATAAATTAAGTGTGAGAATTTGATACAAAGCAAAAAGCCAAGTGGGAAGTTAAGTGAGTGAAACTGTCTTCCTGTTTAGAGGCAGAAGTTTTGCAATGTTTTCCTCTGTATGTTTTTATCAAACTAGTCAGCCTTAGCATATCTACATGGGGCTGTAATTGAAACAACTAACACTTATGGATGCCTGTAATTATACTGTCATGTAAATTAGTTGTGGCTGATTGGTTGGACTCAAGGTGAGAATTATTTTCTAATACTTCTGCCACAGAGCATCTAGACAGAGCCTGAAAGGTGCCATGAATGCTCTACCTCTATTAATATTTCCACATATGCCAAGGGTCAGGGGACAAACTTTATTAATTCTGACTACAACCTTGAGAGTCATTTGCGAGATACATATGGTGCACAGTATCCTACAAATTCAAAGGTAAAGTCGTAGAGGGCTCCATGCTGCTGCTGCTGCTAAGTCACTTCAGTCGTGTCCGGCTCTGTGTGTCCCCATAGACGGCAGCCCACCAGGTTCCCCCGTCCCTGGGATTCTCCAGGCAAGAACACTGGAGTGGGTTGCCATTTCCTTCTCCAATGCATGAAAGTGAAAAGTGAAAGGGAAGTTGCTCAGTTGTGTCCGACTCTTCGCAACCCCATGGACCGCAGCCTACCAGGCTGCTCTGTCCATGGGATTTTCCAGGCAAGAGTACTGGAGTGGGGTGCCATCACCTTCTCCCATAATAGTGTTCAAACAAGAGTAAGTACAGTTTTGAGATTTTGTAAATTCTTGAAATGGAATACCTCAGATTCACATGGGAATCAGATTTACACCCAACTACTTCAAAGATCAATGTTTAAGAAAATACAGATACTGTTTTTATTAGCCATAGGATACTAAGTTCATAAATTCAAACAGAAATATTCAATTGCCAAATGCTTTGAACTGGATTAAAAGATTAACAGTACTGAAGAATTAACTACAGTATAGTGTATTCTTTTACATACATATGTCAGTGATACAGAGCTTAATTAATTTTATTTCTCTAGATATAACAAGAAGAGAAGTTATACAGTCATGCATTTATAAACTTTTTTATTTTACAGGACTGCATCTTTAATTTTGCTTCTTAGATCAAGGATGCTGTCTTGAAGAAAGTGGGAAGAATCTATAATCTATCTTTCAGCATTCTAGTTATGTAATTAATATCATCTATCTATTAATATTTGTCTATATCTATCGACTCCTTGCTATACTCAGTTTAGTTTGGGTCTTTGATGCATACTTGGGGAAATAACATACAATTCAGCAGCCTATAAATTTGAACTTAATATTCTATGTCTGATGTCTCCAGTAGGAACTTTAAAACTGGAAACTAATATCTATATTTTCTTAAACACTGATCTTGGGGCTTCCCAGATGGCACTAGTAACAGGTTATATTTGAATAGGTTGTATTTGCCTATCGTTAGAACAGCTCCACCTTAAAGAGGCAATACTTTAAAAGAAAAATCAGATATTGAGTAATTAAGAGGTTTAGAAGCAATAAATAATTATAGCAGTTCTTTGCTTCTCTGTAGAGAAAAAATGTTATTTAACAAATAGAGTGATAACGCTATGCTGAGCTGTTACAGCAAAACTTCAACACATTCTTCATTGCAGCAGTAGAACCATATGAACTGTATTCCTCTCAGAATTCTAAGCAGAATATCCATTAACTCTCCTAATTGCTATAACACGTAGGACAAGGGTTTTCAACTCCTCAGCAGTTGTTTAACAATAATTCACTCAAAAAGTCATTCATGTGAAGGTCTCTGTAACAATGTAAAATTCTCCCTAGTGTGCAGCGGGTAATTATTTTTCTAAAGTTGAGTTGGACAATAATCTTTGTGTAAACAAGACATTCCTTTGCAGTCTGTCATTGATTTTTAATTAATTTTTACCCATTGATGTAATGCAAAAATTCATTTAGAAGCTGTGAATTGTATGAAATATTAATTATATTCTAGAGGTTTCAGAGCACCACAGAATGATGAAAGTGGGCATTGATAAGCTTTTAATGGCAACCCATTCGGCTAAGCCATTATGTTTTCATAACCCCTTATTTTTCATTAGTTATCTGTCAGTTTATAACATAATTGTTAATTGAAGTAGAAAAAGAATGTGTGAACTTTGTTTTCCCAATTGTATGCTTCAGTTATCCAGGAAGACAAACATAAACCCATAGCCATAGTATTACATTTTCAAGGCTAAAGCTAACAAGATGGAACCAGAAAGAGAGAAAGGGGATAGAGAACATGGTACAATCTCAACAAGTGGTCTTTCCACAGCTTTCCATGAATAGGGAGAAGTCAGATGACTCAACTGATTACCAAGTACAGAAAAAGCTCAGATGAATAACCATTTGTGTCCATCCAGTGTAAAGGTGTTGGAATAGAAAATGGTTAGCTATTTTTGTTGAAGAGTAAATAATGCATCCAAAAGAAAAGAAGGATTCCCCTGCTTTAAAAAAAATTGAATCTTGAATAAACCTTACTATTAAAACTACTTTATTATTTTAAAAATACTCATTTGTCTAAGCATTGTGATACTAATTACCATGTTTTTAAAATTCCGCAAAAATAATGCCTGATGATAGAGCTAAAATAAAAATTTTAGTTTATCATTGCCTATT
>SJYQ01104752.1:94475-105545 GCA_006410935.1 Redunca redunca
CTGGTCAATTCTATCTTCACTTAGAAACTGACCTTATATCTGTCAAAATAATATTTTTAAAGTATCTGGAATTGAAATAAAATACAATAAAATTCCCACATTCTCATAATTTTGGTAAGAAAAATGCATTTTTTTGGCAAAAGAAAGCTAAAACGCCATTCTGCAATAAACCATCTCCTGAAAAGGATAACTTTTGAAAATACTCTTTGGTTAGTTACAATGACTGATTGTCCATTTCCTTCATGGGATGGAGAAATTAAAGCTTATGTCTTATTAAATTTTAAAATAATTATTTCATGAAACTAAATAGGGCCTTCCTTTCTAAATCACCTATAAAACTGTGCCTTCTGGCACACAAAGATGCTGTTTAACACAGTTTGTAAAATTTTGTTACTGTTAAATACAAAAACAAAGCAGTATGATGTGTCAATACCACACACACACACACACACACACACACACACACACACAATTTGATTCTCTCTCCATCTTACTTCCCTTCACAGTTTCCTCTACATTTCCATGATCACAAACATAATGTATACTTTAAACATAAATTGGATCATATTATATATATTGTTCTGTAACTTGCCTCTTCAATTCACATTCTATCAATGGCAGTATGTGTCCATGTCCCTTTTTAAATGGATATTTCTTTTTGCATAGTAACAATGCACCACATTTTACCTAACCACTTCCTTATTGATGGGAAATGTCAGCTGTTTCTCAGTATTTCAATATTGCAATCACAGCTATAGAGAATATTCTTGCTAACATTCTTAAGAGATTTCATCCTGTAAATCTTATAGTGTTTATCAAGAATAATATTCATCATTAAGACCAAGAGAAGGTTCTCTTTGAATTTATTTAATTTTCCAGATGTGTATTTTTACTTCAGGAAATAATGTTAGTGCTGCTGCTGCAAGTCTGGTTGAGAAGCAGCCAACATAAATTTTAAAAGAAGATAATTTGTTTGCCAGCTCTTACAGAAATCTGTATTCAGGGAATAAAAAAAAAGTACCAGCTCTATGGGGAGAGAGAGAGTGCCCCTGGGGTATACAGCTTAGTGAGCAGATCAAGCCTCCATTAGATGTGGTTTTCAACCCAGGGCAATTATACCATCCACCACCCTGACCCCATACACACATATCTCAGGGACATTTGGCAATGACTCAGCAGCAGCAGCAGCAGCAGCAGCAAAGATATTGTTCTGTCATAATTGGGGATGAGGGGATGTTACTAACAGCTAGTAGATAGAGACTAAGGATGTCTGTATTGTGTAGGATAGCCCTCCACAACAAAGAACATTCTGGCAAGAGATGTCAATGGCATTGAGGTTGAGAAACCCTGCTTTCTTAGAATTAGGAAAAGGCATCCTTTCCACTAACTTCAGTAACCTAGAAGGCAGATCTTGGGAAGCAGAACACCGGTTGGCTTCTCCCTCAGTTACACATTTAGCCAGGTGCCCACATATAGAGCACACCTTGAACGATGTGCACTAGAACTGGCTCTCATCACCTTGTGCTTCTAGATTAATTGTAGAAAGCAATTGTTCCATAATAGCTTCAAAAAGTTGAAATACGTCACCAGTAAAGGGACTAACTGTGCAGTGGAAAAACCCTGGAGTAGTTGTCAGTTGACTTTGGGCTGTTGACTAAAGCATATTAGTCACAACCTGTAAATAGAGAGTTTATTTTATTTGGTGGGAATGTTAAGCCCAGCAGGCAACATCTCAGTACCCCTGAGAAACATGCTTCGAGGAGGCAGGAGAGGGAGTCAGGCTCTATACCACTTTGCAACAAAGGGGACAGGCAATCTGAACATCAAAGATGACTGTTAAGTAGTAAGGAAAATGGGTTTTGTTGGTTGCTCAGACATTAAGGAATCTGCCTGCAGTGCAAGAGACCCAGATTTGATCCCTGGGTTGAGAAGATCCCCTCGAGATGGGCATGGCAACCCACTCCAGTATTCTTGCTGGAGAAGTTCATGGATGAGGAGCCTGGCAGGCTATAGTCTGTGGGGTCTACAAAGCGTTGGACTCCACCAAGTGGCTATCACAACAGCAAACTAAGGAAAACTAGATATCAGGCTAAGGAAATTAGTGTTCTTCTGTGTATGGGAAGATGCAAGCCTCTGGGCTCACTGAATTAATTCCTTTCATATGCCTCTAAGCTATCTAGAATCAAATCCTGTTTCCTGTCACCCTTAGTGGACGCAGGTAGGGCAGATGGCTGCTTCTTGCATCCCCGTCGCCCCAGCTCCTCAGCAGTCTGGAGGGGTGGAGGCATCTGCTGGATTACAGCCATTGTGTTCTCTTTTGGGAACCCTCATTCACATCGTGTGCTGTGTGTTTAGTCGCTCGATTGTGTCCTGACTCTTTGCGACCCCATGGACTGTAACCTGCCAGGCACCTCTGTCCATGGGGATTCTCCAGGCAAGAATACGGAAGTGGATTGCCATGCCCTCCTCTAGGGGATCTTCCCAACCCAAGAGATCAAACACAGGTCTCCCGCATTCACATTAGGAGGCTAGAAATCATTGATAATTGTGACTTTTTTGCCCACCTATATGGCCAGAAATATTTCATTTCACAGGGTCTAGTTCCAGCTTAAAGGTTAAAAGTTAAAGGTAGAGTGAAGTCGCTCAGTCGTGTCCGACTCTGTAACCCCATGGACTGTAGCCTACCAGGCTTCTCTGTCAGTGGGATTTTCCAGGCAAGAGTACTGGAGTGGGGTGCCATTTCCTTCTCCAGGGGGTCTTCCAGACCCAGGGATTGAACCCAGGTCTCCCACATTGCAAGCAGATGCTTTACCCTCTGAGCCACCAGGGAAGCTCCAGCTTAGCTACTGCCTAATAATGTTACCTGTGATGTGAAAATCTTGAATTGGGTAATTCTTAGGCTACTTCCAGATCTAAAATCCTACTTTATTGACCCCACACTGTATGGTTAGACATTAAGACTCAGATCCGGACAATGTAGGTTCAATCCTACCTCTGCTACTTGTGAGGTCATGACCTCGAGAAGTTGTTTTCTCTCTCAATGCTTCAATCTCATTACCTAAAAAAAAGGAAATAACAACAGTGCATACCTCATAGCATCATTGTAAGAATAAATAAAACATAGACATTACTTAAGAAATTTCTGGTACCTGCTGCTACTGCTGCTAAGTAGCTTCAGTCGTGTCTGACTCTGTGCCACCCCAGAGACAGCAGCCCACCAGGCTCCCCCGTCCCTGGGATTCTCCAGGCAAGAACACTGGAGTGGGTTGCCATTTCCTTCTCCAATGCATGAAAGTGAAAAGTGAAAGTGAGGTCGCTCAGTCGTTTCTGACTCCTAGTGACCCCATGGACCACAGCCTACCAGGCTCCCCTGTCCATGGGATTTGCCAGGCAAGAGTACTGGAGTGGGCTGCCATTGCCTTCTCTGTCTGGTACCTGGTATATGCTCAATATATGGTAGCTGTGATGATAGCCCCTGACTACTGCTCCACATTCATTTTTGCTGTGTGAAAATGAAGGTGTTAGTCACTCAGTCATGTTCAACTCTTTCCTCTACCCATGGAAATCTCCAGGCAAGAATACTGAAGTGGGTTGCCATTCCTGTCTCAGGGCATCTTCTCACCCCAGCGATTGAACCCAAGTCTTCTACATTGCAGGTGAATTCTTTACCTGTGTATCTGCCACTAGGAAGCCTGGTGTAAGGTGTGCCAAAGGCTTGCACATACTTTCCCTTATGTTTGATATCTCCACGGCTTCCATACATTTTTGTCCTCAATACCTGGTGCTTATTAGGTGTTTAGCTGATGTGAGTGAGCACTGTTTTTGGTGACTATACCCTGCATTTCTGTTAGCTACCTGCTGGGGGATATGGGACTAGTTAGAAGAGTGAAGTAGTGCTCAGAACTGTTTGTAAATGTCAGTTCTCTTATTCTAAATGCATGGGATCACTTCCATCTTTCATGTGCTTGAAACCACTTGCACCCATGTAATTCACTTAAACCAAGGAAACATTAGGAGAATTGATACGTGGTTCAGTTTCTGAACATAACTTAAGAGCCACTATACAGTCATGAGCTTCTCTCCGCCTCTGTGATCACCAAAGCTTATGTCTGAATTTTCTGTCAACCCCCTCTTGCCAGCCAATGATGAACATGTAGCCTGAGCAGGATATCAGTGGTTTCGTTTTAGCCCTTGGAATGTTGGATTGTTAGTTACTTTAACAAAATTTATTCTATCCTAACTGATAAAGATAGGCTAGGAAGGAGCTTCTCACAGTTCAGAATCCTTTCCCTGCTTTATGAAGGCAAGTTTTGCATGTATAAGTTAATTTGTTATTGGTAAAATGTGAGTAATACTAAATGTGAAAACAAACTTAATTCAAGTTAAAACCTTTACCTAATCTGTGATAATGTAATACCCTGGCTTGTCTTAATATATACTATTCAAAATATCTTGTTAATTAAACATTTTTCTGAATCAGCATTCTCAACCTGGATATACTTAGGACTTACCTGGGGAGTTGAAAAATATATAGCTCCCAGGGCTTTACCCCCAGAGATTCTGACTGGACTAGGTGGGGTCAGGGTCTCACTATAATGCATATGATTCTAGTGTGCAACCAGGGTCAAGTACCGCTGCTTTGAGTGTACATAACTTCTAATAGGAAATGACTACCACAGGGCTCAACTGATTCATTTAAAATTTATCTGAGTCAGGTGAAGATAGCTTATAGTGTAACCCTGGTGAAGTCCCTTTATTTTTCTAGATCTGTTTTTCATCTATCATCATCTGTATAATTCTCATCTGTAACTATTCCTTTCCCAGTGTCTGTGTGGCTCTATATGTTTTGCACATATGAGAAGTGGTCTCCAATTCACCCTTCAACCCATGCACACGTACTCAGTCATGTCTCTTTGTGACTCGATGGACTAGCCTGCCAGGCTCCTCTGTCCATGGAATTCTCCATGCAAGTATACTGGAATGGGTTGCTATTTCCTATTCCAAGTGTCCTTCATCCATGAGGGATCCAATAAACATCAGAGACCAGATACCAGTGGCAATGTCTGAACAGTTCAGTTCAGTTCAGTTCAGTCGCTCAGTCGTGTCTGACTCTTTGCGACCCCATGAATCACAGGCCTCCCTGTTCATCACCATCTCCCGGAGTTCACTCAGACTCATGTCCATCGAGTCCGTGATGCCATCCAGCCATCTCATCCTCTGTCGTCCCCTTCTCCTCCTGCCCCCAATCCCTCCCAGCATCAGAGTCTTTTCCAATGAGTCAACTCTTCTCATGAGGTAGTCAAAGTATTGGAGTTTCAGCTTTAGCATCATTCCTTCCAAAGAACACTCAGGGTTGATCTCCTTCAGAATGACTGGTTGGATCTCCTTGCAGTCCAAGGGACTCTCAAGAGTCTTCTCCAACACCACAGTTCAAACGCATCAATTCGATGGTACTCAGCTTTCTTCACAGTCCAACTCTCACATCCATACATGACCACTGGAAAAATCATAGCCTTGACTAGACAGACCTTTGTTGGCAAAGTAATGTCTCTGCTTTTAAATATGCTATCTAGGTTGGTCATAACTTTTCTTCCAAGGACTAAGCATCTTTTAATTTCATGGCTGCAGTCACCATCTGCAATGATTTTGGAGCCCCCAAAAATAAAGTCTGACACTGTTTTCACTGTTTCCCCATCTATTTCCCATGAAGTGATGGGGCCAGAAGCCATGATCTTCATTTTCTGAATGTAATTAACAGAGTCAATGTTCNACACTGTTTTCACTGTTTCCCCATCTATTTCCCATGAAGTGATGGGGCCAGAAGCCATGATCTTCATTTTCTGAATGTAATTAACAGAGTCAATGTTCAAATTAGAAATTTCCTTTCACAGGACATCTGTTCATCTTTAGGACTTTTATAGCCACTATCCATATCAATAAATAGTTGGAAGTCAATTGCTGGGCCTGCAACGAATCGTTGTTATAAAATGGAATCTTTGTCCTAAAATTTGAGTTCTCATTTCCTTTCATTTGTCTTGAAAATAAACTAAAAGTGTTTCACAGTAAGAGAACAATCTGAGTTGAAATCCAGCCCTGTACTTATATGAGAAAAAGGAGACATGTAGAGAACAAACAAGTTTGGAACACTGATGTCATTGTACAATCTACTCTTTCCTGCTTACTCAGGGAATCAGATATCATCTTTTCATGACTTGTAGTCTTTCAGATAGTAGTAAGTAATATCACAGTTGAATGTTTAGGTTTTTTGGTCTGAATCAACAAGTATATATTTCAAAAGTCAATCATTTTTCATACATTTGCTCATTGATGGAGAAGACAATGGCAACTCACTCCAGTACTCTTGCCTGGAAAATCCCATGGTTGGAGGAGCCTGGTAGGCTGCATCCATGGGGTTGCTAAGAGTCGGACATGACTGAGCATCTTCACTTTCACTGTTCACTTTCATGGATCGAAGAAGGAAATGGCAACCCACGATAGTGTTCTTGCCTGGAGAATCCCAGGGATGGGGGAGCCTGGTGGGCTGCCATCTAAGGGGTTGTGAAGTGTCGGACATGACTGAAGCGACTTAGTAACAGCAACAATATGCTTACTGAATACAGACAACTCAGACAACGTCCCATCTCCTGCATGGTGAAATTTATAAGAATTGCTAAATCTACATTTTTATATTGGGTCATGAACTCAAGTTGACTTCTAAAGATTGTATCTAAATAGCTCACTTGATTGCATTGTTCATTTGTTGTTCTTCAAATATTCCAAGACACTGAGCTGAGGCAGTAGCTTTACCAGAGCTTTCAAACATGTTCCTGTCTTTACTTCTGCACATCACACTTGAAGCCAGCTCATTTGTTATTCTATGAAAGGAGCAAGAATTATCTTGCTGAAACAAGAGAAAAAAAAAAATTGAACTTTGTATTAATATGTCTGCTGAAGAGAGATGAAATTATACAATATTGAGATAAATATTATATCTATATATTTACTATAAATAATGGTGGTGGTAGTGGTAAAAAACCCTCCCGCCAATGCAGGATTTGTAAGAGACACAGGTTTGATCCCTGGGTCGGGAAGATCCCCTGGAGGAGGAAATAGCTCTAGTATTCTTGCCTAGAGAATCATGTGGGCCAAGGAGCCCAGCAGGCTACTGTCCATAGCATCGCAAAGAATCAGACACAACCGAAGTGACTTAGCATGCACGCATGCACATACAAATACTTCCATTTTGTCGGCTTAATGTTTATTTCACATTCTTATTAAATCTATGTTCATTTTCTATTGTTAATTAACTTTTAGTTCAATCATATTATATCATTATATTGTTTCTTATACAACTTTTTCTCCTCTTGGAGAAGAAAAGGGCCTTGATTTTTTCAGTTGTTTAAGTTTTGTTGAAACTATTTCTGATTGATCCACAAACTGTCTGGAGGGATTTCTCACTGGGACCAAACACACCGGATGATCTGCCAGGTCTGTTTTCTTTCTTCCCAACATTCTCCCCATTGCCCTTGACATTCTACACCCAGTTTGTGTTGTTTTCTCTGCAATAGGCTTGCTGCAGAAAGACTTCCCTGGGCTTTTCTTTTACCTTTCTGGGAATTTCCTCTTGGTTTCTTCTAAGGTAATTTCCTTGTTTACTGAATTTTATTACTCTATCTTATTTTATGGCCTCATTTGTAGGAAAGAGTTCTTATAAATCAGTAAGAGAAAATGCTATAACCCAGTAAAAATTGTGTAAGTTGTCTTAAAGAGAAAATAAAAATATATACAGTTGGTTCTTGAGCATACTAACAATATTCATCAAAAGAAAAGTGTAACTAACTATAGAGAAACCCCAATTTTTGACTTACTATATTGCAAAGATGAGCATATTTGACACTGCACTGGTTTAAGTGAGAGGTAGTGGAGAAAAGGAAGTTATGTCTGGTGGAAAGGTAAATAACCATACAATTAGTGTTTACCCTTGAAATTGTAATGTTTATTTAATATGTTTATATTTAATATAGCAAACTATGAATCAACCAATAATTTAACCTACTCATACCTACAAATAATACAGGGGCTTTAAAATGCTTTATCTTAGATTAACCCTGAGTAGCTTGAGTTATTGCAGTTTATTATGATGTTTCCACCCTTATTTTAAACCTCATTGAAAAGATTGTTATTTTTTATAAAAGCTTTTTAGATCTCACAAATATTTTTTCTTTATTTTTTTCACCATTATTTATTGGAACTGAAGTTTTCCATTTGGGGACATTTTCCTTTGTTATGCTATATGTCTGCATATATGATATGTAATAATTATAGAAAAATGCAAACTGAGCTAAGCTATCATTTGCTCTAAGCTGGCCTATAGCACATCCATACAGTCCATACATCCTACAGTCCATCCTCATCTCACTTCTTTATTAGGGACCTATATGAGATACTACAGGGAATCCTGTGGGCAAAACCATCCCAAAATGGCCCAGTGCTCTAGTTCTGACTTGGTAAGATCTTAATAAGTCAATGCTGAGGGGGGAAAATGGGTTCTTCAAGTAGAGAGGAAAGGTGGTCTGCAGTTGGTGCTAACTAGATGATACTTGTGTTAATTTTGTTCCCACACTGCTAGAGGTCTTAAAACATCAACAATCAAGAGTACGTGGACAAGAATTCTAACTTCTCCCCTCTGATGGTCTCTTCCTATTAAGGTATCATTTGGTACTTGTTTTCTGAGAGTTTTATTGGTGCAAATATGAATATGATAAGGTGTGTGTGTGTGCGTGCGTGTGTGCATGCCTGCAATCTTTTATCACTCTGTGCCTACCCCCTCCACACGTTTTTGAATCCACTGGCTAAGAGAATAGTGTCCTGACTACCTATTAGCCATTTGTGCTTTACCTTATTTGCCTTTAGAGAAAAAAAATAGGATGCCCCAATGTGCTTTGTCTACCACCTTTATTCTGGTTTACATCTCAGCATGTTCTGTTCCTTTCAAATCTGTAGCTATGGAAACATTTATCATTTTTCTCGCTTTTCATGCAATAGTTGGACATAAGGTTCCCTTTTATTCAGTGACATTTAGTGGTATGAGATGGTGGAAATGAACTCAAATTCTGAATGAAAGATCAGACAGCATTATGGTTCCTGAAAGTACCTGGAACTGCTAATCATGATGATAAATGAATCACTGTGAGTTGGAAGAAGAGGTACAATGGATTGTCATTAGATGCCTTTTGAATTACAGTTGCTTTTTAGAATGTTAATACTACCTGACCAAATGCCAAAACCGAATCACAATGAAAAGCCTGTTTTACCTAGATATTGCTTTATCTTGTTTTGATATAGAATGCACAAACCATGCCAAAATACATTTTTCAAATCAGTCAGATTTCAACTTATTCTATACCTCTCTTTATTTAGAATGATGTGGCATGAGCATCAATAGCCCATGAAAAGGTATGAATTGAGGAGACTTTTTTGGTTTGTTTTCAGTACCTGTACTACTGATGAATAATTCACAAAGAATGTAGCAGGACCTCAAGGTAGACTTACCCCCCTTTTTTTTTTATAAAAAAATGTTTTTCACTTAACTCTTGATAACAGTTCTTTGAGGTGGAAAATGCTGTTTTCAGCTGATGGATGAGGAAACTGAGATTAGGAGAGATTTAAATGATATACTTCAGAACAGTGCAATATATGTTTTCTGATACATCATAATTTTACAGTGTATTTCTTTTCCTTCTGATAACTCATCAGTTTAAGATTTTATTTAGTTCTATAATGAACTATGTGGATGACATTTGCAAGACTGTTTCCACAGAAAGCACAATCATACCCTCTTTATGGCCTTCTTATATTCTGTCATTCCAGTTTTTTCAGACTTGTGGACAGGTTTCTAGATTCAAAGTTGCCATTTCACAAACAAATCTATTTGGACACAAGCAGGAGAGAAAAACAAAGCAAAACAAATATTGTCTTTTAAAAACACACTAAACAAATGTATATGATTCAGAGGAGACCCTTTCCAGGCCTCGCAGGAAATGGTTTTCAGAATGTAATCACAATTACATGTAAAATGTCGTTGTCCACACCCCAACCCTCTGCTGTAGAAGAGATTGTGAATTCAAATGTGTAGAAACCTACACTTACACTCCAACTTTATATTAATTAGCTCTGAAAGCTTTGATTTCCTCTTCTGTATAAAAATCACAAAGTCAGGACTATAGCACTGTCATTCTACCTTATGTGTAATTCTAATGAGATTTTTAGATTAGAGAGATTCTGCAGAAAGATATGCCCACTGCCAGCAAAAGTGCCAATCCATAAGGCAGGATAAAGAACTATGACACAGAACACACACACATACACACACTCACGCATATTATACTCTTGCATATACATCCATAGAAAGAAAGGAGGAAGATGCTAGGTTTAGTACTGAGATCACCAGCAGCTTTATTAGTTATATACTCAAGACTACAGTTATCGAGTTTATACATATTGAGTTGTACTGCAGATTGACAAGCCAAACAAACACCTCAGCAGAATGGAGCTATATGCTTTGGGGAAAGAAAGAAAGTGAACTCGCTTAGTTGTGTCTGACTCTTTGCGACCCCATGGACTGTAGCCCCCCGGGCTCCTCCGTCTATGGGATTCTCCAGGCAAGAATACTGGAGTGGGTTGTCATTTCCTTCTCCAGGGGATCTTCTTAACTCAGGGACTGAAGTCTGGTCTTCCGCATTGCAGGCAGATGCTTTACCATCTGAGCCACCAGGGAAGTTTTGGGGAAGATAGTCCTTAATTCCTCAATAAGTCCTGAGTAGATTCCTCTGTGCCTTTCTATATAATACCATTGTATCCATGATTGTTGTCAATAAGCAAAAGCTTATATAATTTCTACTTTAAGAATTAAATGTGGTAAAATATTCATTGATAGATTTTGGAAGCATTATTTCTAAAATATTCTATTTTAAAAATTTGAGATATTTATAAAACAGGTATCTAGACTGACATGCTTTGAATGGGCTAGTTGAGCAAAGATTTGATGACTCCATAGGAGAAAAACACATA
>SJYQ01104753.1:0-11850 GCA_006410935.1 Redunca redunca
TGAGATGAGTGCAATTGCGCGGTAGTTTGAGCATTCTTTAGCATTGCCTTTCTTTGTGATTGGAATGAAAACTTACCTTTTCCAGTTGTTGTTTAAATTATTGTTCTGTGATGAAATTAATGGATTTTCAGATTCAGCATTGTAAAGGAATACATTTTTACATACATAAGGTCCAATTCAAATGTATTTATATTTTAGGTAGAAATACATTAATAAACAACAGTAATTTTTCTGTAACCTGAGTAACTTACTTCTCAGAGCTATAGCTAAGGGATTAGTCATGTATTTGGTCGGTACTTATTGAAACAATTGCTTGTTTGAATTTTTTGTGTGCCAGGTCCTGGTCTGATCCTGACGATACNGGAGACCAAAACATTTTAAACACCTGCCATGATAAAGCTCATGTTATTAGAGAGGGAGAATGGATAGACAAAAATATGTTATAAATATATACAGATGTATGCACATACACATACATAATTTTTACTATATTCATTATGTACATCTATTTTAGACAGTATTAAAATGTAGAAAAGCAATTGCATAGGGAGTATTCAAAAGTGAGGAGATAAATTAATTTAAAATAGTGTAATCAGAGGAATTCTGATCCAAATGAAATGAGAGAGAAAGCCATAAGAATATAATGAGGGAGAGTTGGTAGGGTGATGACTGACTCTAGCTGTCTGACTGCCTAGTTACATGAATTGCCTTAGTACAGAAATGCAAAAAGCTATTGCCTGGAAAATCCCATAGCAGGAGAAACCTGGAGGGCTACAGTCCATAGGTTTCACTAACAGTCAGACTCGACTGAGCGACTTCATTTTCACTTTCACTTTCATTTTCATCACCAGAGAAGGAAATGGCAAGCCACTCCAGTGTTCTTGCCTGGAGAATCCCAGGGATGCAGGAGCCTGGTGGGCTGCCCTCTATGGGGTCGCACAGAGTTGGACACAACTGAAGCGACTTAGCAGCAGCAGCAGCAGCACTGTAGGTGAAATAGGTAGGTGAGTTTTTTTTTTTTTTTTCCTGGTCAAGCTTGGCCTTGTTTCTTTTAACTCTAAAAACCTACCATTTTATAAATTAAGGAGATTATAATATTGAGCACATCGATTCTTCTGTCCTACTTCTGAACCTCATAGGAGAAGTAAATAATTCTCAGAAACCTTGTGAGCTTTGTTTGCCCAGTTTTATAGACAGAGTTCAATAGAGAAAGGGAAACTGAATGGTCTAAGGTCACATTGGAAAAATGAATGAAACTGTCATTAGAACCTGAGTGTATCTGTAGACAAGCCTGTGTCCAAAACAGGAGCCCGTGTACATCCATGTGTCAGTTTTAATCACTGTGTTTTAACTACAGAAGGCACTTTTAACTAAAGTAATTTCTAGCCTAATATCAACATGCAAGTCAAAGGAAAATCACATTTCCTGATAAAAAGTATGAATGATATACAAAAATGATGTTTTAAAATTCATTCAGAATTGATTTTAAGATAATTGTATCAAATTAGAGTGAGTGAGTAAAAGTTGCCCAGTTGAGTCTGACTGCGACTCCATGGTCTATAGCCCACCAGGTACCTCTGTCCCTGGAATTCTCCGGGCAAGAATACTAGAATGGGTTGCAATTTCTTTCTCCAACTGATCTTCCTAACCCAGGGATTGAACCCAGGTCTCCCACATTGCAGGTGGATTCTTTACCAGCTGAGCCACCAGGGAAGCCCAGCCACCAAGGCAAGCTATCAAATTAGAATTAAGCCACACACACAAAAAAAGAGAAACATGCACTTTTTTATACACTTAGCCAGCATTATTCATTTTCCACATTATAATTTTAAGTTCTGAGCAGGATTCAAGCTTGAGTCAGAGCAGGATTCAAGCTTGAATCAAAGCAGGAAAGATATTCTAGGAACAGTCGTGGCAGGTGGTCTGGGACCACCCATCCTTAGCGAAAACAGAGCCAGCCAAGGAGTTAGACCCACTTACACACAGTTAAGCTTTGTCGTTTAGGAGATGATGATTCTGTAATATTGATTCTCTGATATGTTCTCCATTCCAATTCTTAAGAATTCTATGAAGACACAGATTGTATGTTAAAAGGGCAAAGATATTTAACTAAAAGATCTATTGCAGGATTTCCTGCACACTCTGACACAGTATAACTCAGAGGATCACACAGTGTTCACTCAGATCCCTCCAAACAGCCTTGTTCATTCTTTGGGCACTAAGATGGTTGCATGAAAGCAGAGGCATTTGCAGAGTGACTGTAAGCTCATGGCAAGGGATTGTAGTACCTAGTAAAGCATCAGTATATTTCAAAGAAGCCCACATGGACTTTTAAAATAAGTAGGTCAGGGCCAATGTCCAAAAGGAGACAGTACCACTGGCTATGGCAGTTAGCAAGCAGAAGAAAATGATACAGTCTCTAGAATACCGAGCAAGGACTTTTGTTGAGCATAAACATTCTACCATTTTCAATTACTTTTTTTAAATTTATTTATTTTTTATTGAAGGATAATTGCTTTACAGAATTTTGCTGTTTTTTGTCAAACCCAAAATGAATCAGCCATAGGTATACATATATCTGTTTTGAAACTCCCTCCCATCTTCTTCCCATCCCACCCCTCTAGGTTGATACAGAACCCCTGTTTAAGTTTCCTGTGCCTTACAGCAAATGTTGATGGCAATGTAAATTGATATAGCCACTATGGAAGACAGTATGGAAATTCCTTAAAAAAAACTAGGAATAAAACCACCAGATGACCAAGAAATCCTACTCCTAGGCATGTACCCTGAGAAAACCAAAATTGAAAGAAAGCTGTGGTACATATACACAAACTTTTTGCAGCTATTAAAAAGAATGTATTTGAATCAGTTCTAATGAGGTGAATGAAACTGGAGTCTATTATACACAGTGAAGTAAGTGAGGAAGAAAAACACCAATACAGTATATTAATGCATATATATGACATTTAGAAAGATGGTAATGATGACCCTATATGCAGGACAGCAAAAGAGACACAGATGTATAGAACAGTCTTTTGGACTCTGTGAGAGAAGGCGAGGGTGGGATGATCTGAGAGAATAGCACTGAAACATGTATATTATCATATGTGAAATAGATCAGCAGTCCAAGTTCGATTCATGAGACAAAGTGCTCAGGGCTGGTGCACTGGGATGACCCTGAGGGATGGGATGGGGAGGGAGGTCGGAGGGGGGTTCAGGATGGGGAACATATGTACACCCATGGCTGATTCATGTCAATGTATGGCAAAAACCACCACAATGTTGTAAAGTAATTAGCCTCCAATTAAAATAAATTAAGTAATTTAAAAAAAGAAAGAGACACATGTATCCCATTGTTCATTGAAGCACTATTTACAATAGCTAGAACATGGAAGCAACCTGGATGCAATTACTTTTGAAGTAAATGTGGAGATCCAGTGGTTCCTTCCTTGACTTACCCTTGCTGCACTTTCAAACTCATGCCACATTTCATTCCCATACATTTCTGCATTCACCATGTCCCAGTTGTCATTAAAATCATCAAAATGTCATTAAAATATTTTAATGACAGCCGGACAGCTCAGTCATGTCCAACTCTTTGTGATCCCATGGATTGTAGGCTACCAGGCTCCTCCATCCATGGGATTTTCCAGACAAGAGTACTGGAGTGGGTTGCCATTGCCTTCTCCAGAGGATCTTCCTTAACCATGGATCAAACCCAGGTCTCCCACATTGTAGGCAGACACTTTTACCATCTGAGCCACCAGGGAAGTCCCTAAAATATTTTAAATGGCAATTAAACTTAACAAATGTCAAGCAAAAAATGCACATAGCTTTACAATTTAGTGTTTTGGATGGTAAAGAATCCGCCTGCAATGCAGGAGACCCAGGTTCAATCCCTGGGTCAGGAAGACCCACTGGAGAAGGGAATGGGAGTCTGGTAGAATACAGTCCATGGGGATGCAAAGAGTCTGAGTTACTAACACTAACACTTTACAGTTTACAAGATTATTTTAGAGTGATAAGCCAGCAAAGGTGGCAGAAAATTATTTACGAAGTCGGCAAGGAAACCAGCTTAATAAGGAGAATAAAAGATTTTACAGTGTTAAAAACTACGGAGATATCAATATAGAAAGGATATTTTTTTTTCAAATCTCATCACATTCAGTGACAAAAGGGCAATGATGATGAAGTAATCTAGAAGTAAAATTTTCAGGAGGCGTTGTAGCTGCATTTTACAGATTGGAATTTGTATGGAGAATACATATCTACAAGGCAGTAGGGTTAATTAGTATAGACAATTCTCTTAAAAAGTTTGGCTTTAAAGAAAATGAAAGAATGTGGCAGTTAGTTATAACAGTAATTGGGATGGAGTCAACTGTATTCTTAAGATTTGGGAAGCTTAAATACATCTAAGTGCCATTAAAGAAGGATCTAATAAATTGGGAAAGTGGCAAAAAACAAAAAGGGATGATCAATATTGTATAGTCCCCAAGAAAGTTGTAAGCAATGGAGTTGGTCTGAGAAGTCATTGAGGGATCTATCCTTCCATTTCAGATTAAACATTAATGGTTAAGATCACAAACTCTGGAATCAGATAGCCTTTGTGAAAACACATAACTTCTTAGTTCTAGGCAGCCTTGAGCAATTTAGTTCACCATTCTGTGGCTCAGTTTCCTCATCTGAAAAATAAAGATACTAATTTCACAGAATTGTTGTAAGGGTTATATAAATAGATATTTGTAAAGTCCTTAGAATAATATACTTCCATTTTAGAATAATACATAACACATTAAGCATTTATTAGTTTTTGTCATTATTGTCATCTCATTAAGCACCTTCAATTACTTGCACTGACAAAACTCAGTATTTCAAATTAATAACTACTCTTTAGAGATAAGTGGATAAAAGTATGTTGTCATGTGAAATGTGTGGCAAATGAGCTAAAGTTTGCCTTATTTCTCCCTCACAAAACTAGTACAAATCAGAACAAAACAGGCAGTTTAATAGGCAGACAGTCAGCTCCAGCCCTCATTTTGGACCTCTCCTCCAATAAAATGTGTATTTCCAAAAATAATTTACTCTTTGTGATTTGTAAGATGAATTTATATAAAAATTAAGAGATGCATTATACACTGATGTTTAATTTGTTTTGAAGGAGCTTAGTGTAGTGATAGAATCATGCATTTCTCATCCAATAGATGGTGACTTTGGTCACTTGTTACCTTGAGACACTGAGCAAATTACCGAAAGCCCTTAGTCTCTACTTCTTCACTTACAAAACTAAGGCAAGTATGACCCCAGAGAGTTGTGAACATCAAATGNGAGCAAATTACCGAAAGCCCTTAGTCTCTACTTCACTTACAAAACTAAGGCAAGTATGACCCCAGAGAGTTGTGAACATCAAATGTGAAAATACATGTGAAGTCCTTAATAGAGAACTTAGAACATTTTATGTACTCAATAATGTTAACTGAGGTTAGCTTGTATTAATTCATTGGCAAAGTTTTAATGAATAGACACTGTAAAATATAACTAAATAACATCTCCATTTGAATATTGCTATGCTATGCTAAGTCACTTCAGTTGTGTCCGACTCTGTGCGACCCCATAGACGGCAGCCCACCGGGCTCCCCCAACCCTGGGATTCTCCAGGCAAGGACACTGGAGTGGGTTGCCATTTCCTTCTCCAATGCATGAAACTGAAAAGTTAAAGTGAAGTCGCTCAGCCGTGTCCGACTCTTAGCGACCCCATGGACTGCAGCCTACCAGGCTCCTCCGTCCATGGGATTTTCCAGGCAAGAGTAATGGAGTGGGGTGCCATTGAATTTTAAAGGAAGTCAAATAATACGATACTCTTTGCAAATAACAGGCACATAATAGTTGTGGAATAAGTGGCAGTGGAAACACAACGTCACCACATAAAATTTTCCCAGTGACTTTCTGAAATCTAATCCATTAGATATGCTTGAAAAAATTAAAGCTCAGAAAGAAAACCTTATCACTGATTAACTTCATAGATCATGTGCATTTGTCCTAAATGCAGTTTTAATTTATTCAAGTTTTTGAAACATTATTAGTTGTCTACCTTTTTTCATTTTCAAAGAAAAACTAAAATTTCCTCTTGTAATATTTCCTCAGACCAATCATTATATAAACATAAAAAAGCAAAATATTCAAATATTAACATCTACATTTTCTATTATCAAAATAATATAATGCTACTTGAACTTATTAGCACATTAATTTCTTCAGCTCTCAAAGAAAACTCAATCTTTGAACTATACAATAAGATACAAAGACGCACATTATTTATAACTAAGGTGAACATTTCAAAATAAATGGTCTCAAAGTTTCTTATAAAATTTAAAAGGCTGTGATTTTATAATAATATAAAAATACATAACAATAGTAAAATAATATAATTTATTTGTAACAACCTGATTTTTCTTAAGTTTTAAATGTATCCATTAAGGCAGGTTTTAAAATTTCTAGCACTGGGTATCCTCAAAACTCAGGTTAAAAAATTCATATTTGTTAGCTTAGTTGTGGCACTAGCCTGGGAGATAAGACTCTCTGTAGTCTCTTTCTGCTGGAAGATTTAATAATATTTATGGATTCTCACTAGGTTGAATTTTGTCAGTTCTACCTTAAAATATTTGTTAAATGAATCTCTCTACTCCCTAATTGTAGTCTCACTGTCATTGCCCTCTTTACAAATTACAAAGTGAAGTCTTTCAGTCATGTCCAACTCTTTGTGATCCCATGGACTGTAGCCTATCAAGCTCTTCCATCTACAGAACTTTCCAGGCAAGTGTACTGGAGTGGGTTGCCATCTCCTTCTTCAGGGGTTCTTCCCAACCAAGGAATTGAACCCAGGTCTCTCACATTACAGGCAGACACTTTACCTTCTAAGCTACCAGGGAAGCCTAAAGGATATTACCCTCTTTCCTTCCATATAATTTCTCAAAACAATAACATCAGCAAACAAACCAGCAAACAACCAACCAACAAACAACAACAAAAATAAAAGCAGTGAGTTTATCATAAGGACACAAGGATACAATACTGAATACAAAGAAAAGGATTCAGTCAGTTCTTGGGAACAGAAAGTGAAAATGTAAAGAGATTCCAGGCAGAATGTTTTCTCTTCCCTCTTCCTGTTCTGTCCCTATTTGTTTATCACATTCTTCTCTCTTTCCAACATCTCACTTCCTCCTCCCTCTCTCTCACTCATACTGCTCTCTCTTTCTCTCCCTGTCTCCTCTCTAGCCAGCATAATGTTAATAGTTTACAGTAATCCAGGATTTCCCCTGGTTTACATGTTACAGACCCCTCTGCACAAGGAGGCTTCTCAAGCGCAATAAATTCACAAGAAAATCTGACTGTTGTCTTGATCCAGGTAGATACGCTGGATCCAGTTATTTTTGGTCAAGGAGCAGCATCATTTGTGTCATTTACCAAAGACCATGCTGGGGCAGACACATATAACCCCAGGGAAAGAGGATGAGTTTCCCAAGAGGGCAGTGTTACTATGAATAACACAAGGAACCCACTATTGTCTCACAGCATGGTATCTTTATCCAAAACCTTTGCATTTTAGCTGAAACCCAATTTTGGCTTTTTGGTACTTTTTATGGCTTAAAAAACTCTAAAAATCCTTTAGTAATCTCACAGTTTTGAAGTCATAAGTTATAGGGCTTATATAGCCCTGAGATCCAAAGAAGTAAACTGTATCCATGTTATCCTGACTCTATAGTGGGTGTAGGATTTAAATTCATTCTTTAACTTCTAGGCTAATCCTTTGCATTCTTGCCACATTATTTCTTGACATAACTATATCAACTCTTATTAGATAACCAGCAAGCTTTAAAATATCTCTGTTGAATGAGATCATAGTCTCTGTCTTTAATTTTCATTTTATTGCAATAGGAATATACAATTTTATTGCATCATTTTTTCAAAACATTTTAAAGTATCTTAAAATCCTAATCTTTCCAGTCACATTCTGAAAACATGTGGCTAGTGTTATTTTTTCATTATTTCACCTTCAGCTTGAATGTGATCCAGAGAATAAATTGTTTTATCAGAGCTCCACATTGATTCTTTGGACATAGCTAGAAACAAAAGTGTTGACACTAATTAATCAATAGACAAATTTTCAGATGTCTCTATGAATACATACACTGTTAAAGGAATAATTCCAAAGGCAACAGTATTTAGTAATATACCACCATATACACACAAAATCTTTGTATGTATATGTCTGGGTTTCTTTTCAGAATACCACTTACAGCTGGATTTCTGAATGGTTTGATAATGAGGTAATGTTCTCTATTGGTAGCCACAGTTTAAAAAGAGGTTTCAAAGACTGAATATTTCATAGAAAAATTTTGGCAAAGACTGGCTAAAAATAAATATGGTTTTCAAATGAGAATTTAACTATATGCATACTTCAATGTACAGTTTGACCATATAATAGCCACTGATAATGCCTAACAGAAGCAGAAGATATTAAGAAGCAGTGGCAAGAATACACAGAAGAACCGTACAAGAAAAGACCTTCACAACCCAAATGATCATGATGGTGTGATCACTCAAATAGAGCAGTCATCCTGGAATGTGAAGTCAAGTGGGCCTTAGAAAGCATCACTATGACAAAAGCCAGTGGAGATGATGGAATTCCAGGTGAGCTGTTTCAAATCCTAAAAGATGATGCTGTGAAAGTGCTGCACTCAATACACCAGCAAATTTGGAAAATGCAGCAGTGGCCACAGGACTAGAAAAGGTCAGTTTTAATTCCAATCCCAATGAAACACAATGCCAAAGAATGCTTAAACTACTACACAATTGCACTCATCTCAAATGCTAGTAAAGTAATGCTCAAAATTCTCCAAGCCAGGCTTCAACAATACATGAACCATGAACTTCCAGATGTTTCAGTTGGTTTTATAAAAGGCAGAGGAACCAGAGATCAGATTGCCAACATCTGTTGGATTATCAAAAAAGCAAGAGAGTTCTAGAAAAACATCTATTTCTACTTTATTGACTATGCCAAAGCCTTTGACTGTGTGGATCACCACAAACTGTGGAAAATTCTGAAAGAGATGGGAATACCAGAACATCTGACCTGCCTCTTGAGAAATTTGTATGTAGGTCAGGAAGCAACAGTTAGACACGGACAGCAGACTGGTTCCGAATAAGAAAAGGAGTACATCGAGGCTGTATATTGTCACCCTGCTTATTTAACTTACATGCAGAGTACAACATGAGAAATGTTGGGCTGGATGAAGCACAAGCTGGAATCAAGATTGCCAGGAGAAATATCAATAACCTCAGATATGCAGATGACACCACACTAATAGCAGAATGTGAAGAACTAAAGAGCCTCTTGATGAAAGTGAAAGAGGAGAGTGAAAAAGTTGGCTTAAAGCTCAACATTCAGAAAATGAAGATCATGGCATCTGGTCCCATCACTTCATGGCAAATAAATGGGGAAATATTGGAAACAGTGACAGACTTTATATTTTAGGGCTCCAAAATTACTGCAGAAGGTGACTGCAGCCTTGAAATTAAAAGATGCTTCCTCTTTGGAAGGAAAGTTATGACTAACCTAGATAGCATATTAAAAAGCAGAGACATTACTTTGCCAACAAAGCTCCATCTAGTCAAGGCTATGGTTTTTCCAGTAGTCATATATGGATGTGAGAGTTACATTATAAAGAAAGCTAAGCCCCAGAGAATTGATCCTTTTGAGCTGTGGTGGTGGAGAAGACTCTTGAGAGTTCCTTGGACTGCAAGGAGATACAACCCGTCCTCCCTAAAGAAGATCAGTCCTGAGTGTTCATTGGAAGGACTGATGTTGAAGCTGAAACTCCAATACTTTGGCCACCTGATGCAAATAACTGACTTATTGGAAAAGACCCTGATGCTGGGAAAGATTGAAGGCGGGAGGAGAAGGGGACATCAGAGGATGAGGTGATTGGATGGCATCACTGACTCGATGGGCATGAGTTTGGATAAACTCTGGGAGTTGGTGATGGACAGGGAGGCACGGTGTGCTGCAATCCATGGGTTTGCAAAGATTTGGGTATGACTGAGTGACTGAACTGAACTGAATATCCATTGAAATCCCTCAATATGCCAGGATATGAGTTGTTACTGTAAAATAGTAAAAGAATCACAGCCTGCCTTCAAGTATGTTACATTAGTAATCAGTGAATTTACAGTTTGATTTATGGGGTATGTTTTTAGGTGGAATTTGCAAAAGATACAAATTAAACTTTTTCAGTTTGGGTCGAAAAAGGTCCCAAATGCATTTGATAGCACTCACTACTATATTCAGGCTTCCCTGGTGGCTCAGAAGAAAAAGAATTTGCCTGCAATGCAGGAGACCTGGTTTCCATTTCTGGGTTTAGAAGATCTCTGCAGGAGGGATGGCAACCCACTCCAGTATTCTCCATGGGAGAATCCCCATGGACAGAGTACCTGGAAGGCTACAGGCCATGGTGTCACAAAGAGTCAGACATGACTGAGCAACTAAGCACACTGACACATTACTATATTTACTACCATTTTTGCTGTTGCTCTCTTCTTGGAGTAAATATTTGTTTTCTTTGTTGATTCGATACTGAGAAATTATCAACTGAAATAAGAAAATACCACCAACAAAAAAGTCTTCCCATTATGGTTCCCCACACAAAGCCTGGATGTATCTAGCATTCATTTGCAATATCTTGTGTTCTGGATATCATTTGCGATACCCACTCCAGTATTCTTGGGATTCCCTGGTGGCTCAGACAGTAAAGAATCCACCTGCAATGCAGGAGACCTGAGTTCAGTCTGTGGGTTGGGGGATCCGCTGGAGGAGAGCAAGACAACCCACTCCAGTATTCTTGCCTGAAGAGTCCCCATGGACAAAAGAGACTGGCAGGCTACTATCCATGGGATCCCAAAGATAGAGAATGTTGGAAAATGCATTAGTCATATACTTTATTGTGCATTTCTTGATTATAAATATCATTCTTATGTCATTTGAAANATTTTAATGAGTATTCAAGTGAAAGTGAAGTCACTCAGTCGTGTCTGACTCTTTGCGACTCCATGGACTGTAGCCTACCAGGCTCCTATGTCCATGGGATTTTCCAGGCAATAGTCCTGGAGTGGATTCCCATTTCCTTCTCCAGGGGATCTTCCCAACCCAGGGACTGAACCCGAGTCTCCTGCATTGTAGACAGACGCATTACCGTCTGAGCCACCAGGGAAGTTCAAAATGAGTGTTAAAATCAGTGACCAATTAACATTCTTAAATTTATAGCATCTAAGACAATTTAAACATCTGTTTTTTTTCAATTCTATGTGAAGTTTAAGTTTCTGCATTTTTAATCATCTCTTGATCCAACATGGCAAATATTGAAAAAAAATATTCTATGTATCTCTTTATAGATTTACATAAAGTAAAAAAAGAAAGATAATTAATTTCACTCTTTGTTTTAAACATTTTAAGATATTTTTGAGGTGTAATTCATATGCCATAAATTTGAATGGGTATGTATACAGTTCAATGTTTGCAGGAACTTCCTGTACAATGTTGAAAAGTAACAAAAGCAGGCATATTACTCTTTTTCTTGGTCTTATAAGGAAAACAATCTTTCACCTTTGTGTCTGACATGAACTGTAAGTTTTACGTAGATACTCTTTATGATGTTGATGAAATTCCTTTATATTCCTAAAGTGTTGAATTATTAGAAAAGAAAGCTTGGATTTTGTCAAGTTATTTTCCTAAATCTGTTGAGGAAACATGTTATATTGCATTAAATGATATTCAAAAATTAAAACAACCTTGCTTTG
>SJYQ01104753.1:11892-34445 GCA_006410935.1 Redunca redunca
TAGTGGTTAATAATAATTTCTACATATCACTAGACTTCACTTGCTATTACTTTGTTAAAAATTTTTGCATCTATATTCAGTGAAGACATTGGCCTGATTTTATTTCTTTCTTTGTTCTTTCTCTTTTTCCTTTTTTCTTTCTTTCTTTATCTGTCTGGCTTTCTTGTTAGAATAAAACTTGCCTTACAGAATGAGAAAGTATTTCCTCTTTCTCAATACTTTGTGAAGGATTAGTTTCATTTCTTCCTTAAATGGTTGATAAAATTCACCAGTGAATGGTATTTTTTTTAAGAAGTGAATGGTATTTTTCAGGACAGCAAATAAACCAGTTACATTAGAGCTAAGATAAAGTAGCAAGTGGAGAAGGCAATGGCAACCCACTCCAGTACTCTCGCCTGGCAAATGCCATGGATGGAGGAGCCTGGTAGGCTGCAGTCCATGGGGTCACTAGGAGTCGGACATGACTGAACGACTTCACTTTCACTTTTCACTTTCACGCACTGAAGAAGGAAATGGCAACCCACTCCAGTGTTCTTGCCTGGAGAATCCCAGTGTTGGGGGAGCCCGGTGGGCTGCCCTCTCTGGGGTTGCTGAGTCGGACACGACTGAAGCGACTTAGCAGCAGCAGCAGCAGCAAAGTAGCAAGTATCTGAAATGACATTAAAGACAATTATTAGGGAGCTCATTTTAATTGAATTAAAACCTACAGAAAATAACTATTACATCACCCCAAGTAACTTCTATTTCTGATAATGTACACCACAGAAATAAAAAATGCCTTTTATAAGAGTCATTATATCATCTTTTTCATATGACCATAAAGAGATGTAAAACCCATAGATTCTCCTCCTCACTACAAGATACTTCATGTAAGCCTTCTGTGTCTCCATTGTAATGTTCTTATATTTGCTAATTCTTTAAATTTTTATTCATTATTTTATGGAGTCTCATTTTCACTAGATATCTGTCATATATCCCTAAAGAAATTTAATATAGTTCACTTGATTCATTATAACTTTTATTATAACTTTTTTTCATATTATGAAAAGTATGTAGTGTAATATATTTTTAAGGATGGATAAGGCAAGAAACAGAGAAGGCAATGGCACCCCACTCCAGTACTCTTGCATGGACAATCCCATGGATGGAAGAGCCTGGTAGGCTGCAGTCCGTGGGGTCACTAAAAGTCGGGCACAACTGAGTGACTTCACTTCACTTTCACTTTTCACTTTCATGCATTGGAGAAGGAAATGGCAACTCACTCCAGTGTTCTTGCCTGGAGAATCCCAGGGACGGGGGACCCTGGTGGGCTGCCGTCTATGGGGTCGCACAGAGTCGGACACGACTGAAGTGACTTAGCAGCAGCAGCAGCAAGGCAAGAAATGTTTCAAACATTAGAGTTTCTGTTCAGTCCTAAAAATTATGACTAAATCAGAAATCCAGTACTGCTATATGTTTATTACAAAAGATAAAACAGAACTTCGTTATTTAAGATATCGCAGGGTGTATCAACAAATGATACATGTGCTACAATAGTATTCTCACAAATTTAAGACTTCTCAATTTTATGCTAAATAATAGCTCAGAAGCCTTTTTATAATGTGCTTCCTTAGTAACATTCCTCAACTCTTCAGAATTATGGCTTCAGTATCAGAACAAATTTCTTCACTCTTGGACCCTCAGTTTTGCTAAATATGCATGATCATCAAAATCTTCTTAAATTACAGATAACTTTACTGCTTCTGCAATAGTTAAATTATGGGAGTCACTATACTTGCAAAATTATTCTAAACATACAGATTTTAATGCTCTAAGAACTGACATAAAAGATATTTTCTCCTACGTATTAGGGAGAGAACCTCCTCCTGTTTAAAATTTCAAATATATACCCTTGATTCTCACAAGCTGTAGGTCTCATTTTCTCAATTGAAAGTTCTTCACACAGATTTGTCTTTGAAACCTCACTTCCACTGTAGATTTTGAATAAGCCTGTAGAATAAGCCTTTCTGTAACACTTACTTGATGCTAATAATAAAAGTAGCTTCAATTTGTTTAGTGCCAAATATATAATACAAAGCAAAATTTTTCAAGGCTGGCGATTGTAATGAAGAATGGACTATGAAAGAAAAAACAAAATTTCTTTTAACATTTAGTCAGTTTCATACAACGTAGTAAATGCTTACAATATATTAATGTTGCCAAATTCTCACCACCACCTTTTGAGTTAGAGATAATTAATCTCATTTTAGAGTTGAATAAACTGAAACTCAGAAAGGTTAATTGCTTTGCACAAAGTAACAAAGCTAATATAGAAGAACAAAAATGTAAACCTGAGTCTCACTAATACATAAATCTCTCAGCCTTCTTGCTCACACATCGATGCTCCTCCTGATTAGAGTGCTATATTAAAAGAAGAAGTAATAAATTTTAGGATCTCTTCTCTTAAGGTTTCCAGTTTTATTCTCCATAAAGCACCCATTTTTAGCCTTGACTTCCTGTAGTAATTATTATGGCCACCCAGTTCCCCCAAAAAACCACACATACTCTTCCTAGTGGGATTCATAAGTTTTAATATTTTAAACATTTTAACATGGAGAACTTTTCAACTATAGTATAATGAATCATGATGCATTCATCACCCAGTTCCAAAAAGCATCAATATTTGTGATAAATATTTTTGTTTAATCTATGCTTCCAGGCACTCCTCACTATCTCATTCAAATTTTCGGATGAAATTTACATAAATTAAAATATATATGTTAAATATATAATTTTGATAAATGGATATTTATTCCACATTCCCTATTAAAATATAGAATAGTCCCATGAGACCAGATATTTCCTCATGCTCCTGCCAATCATTTGCTCTCAACTCCAGAGATAACTATAGTTCTGATTTTTTAACCGTATATTAGTATATTAGCTTTTCCTTTTCTAGAACTTCATATATATGGAATCACATCGATGAACTATTCTCTGTCCAGATTCTTTATCTCATTTCAATGTCAGTGAGGTTCATCCACATTGTTGTGTGTATCAATAATTTGAGTTTAAGCTGTTGTTTTTGGTTGTTTGGTATAATATTGAGGCATGATATGAATATTTCCTTTAGTTGCTAAGTCTTGCCCAACTCTTTTTGTAACCCCATGGGCTGCTGTAGGCCATCAGGCTCCTTTGTCCATTAGATTTTCCAGACAAGAATACTGGAGTGGGTTGCCATTTCTATCTCCAGGGGATCTTCCAGACCCAGGGATCAAACCTGTACCTTCTGCTCTGGCAGGTGGATTTTCTACCACTGAGCCACCAGGGAAGCCTAACAGTTGCATGATATGAATATTCCACAGATAATTTATCAATCTGATGACTGGCATTACTATTATGTATTGTTCTTGGCTGTTTCTATAATGTTTGGGAAAAAGATATTTCTGTAGATAGCTGTATTTTTGCTGTTGTTGTTATATATCTGGAAATGAGATTGCTGGATTAAATGTTTACTTTTTAGTATTATCAAACCTCTGTTTCCAAAGTGATGATACCATTAACATTCCCATCAGAAGTGGATAAGAGTTCTGGTAGCTCCCTGTCTTTACTGACATTTGACTCCTGTCAGCCTTTATCAGTTTAGCCTCTTTGGTGGATATCTAGCAATATCTCATTGTAATTTTAATTTGTAGTATTTCTCTGATGGCTAATGATGGAAAGTCATGAAGATATTATTGTGTTTTTTATTCTCAAAGCTTTATCATTTTACTCTTACCAGTTGAGGTTATTACCTACCTTGAATTAATTTATGTGTATTGTGTAAGATAAGGGTTATCGTTGATTTCATTTCCACTTGGGTACATCCAGTGAGTCCAGCACCACCTGTTAAAAAGATCCATATAAGGGTACATTTCTGGTTTCTCGTAGCTTGACTTAAAAAAAGAATGAACAAAGTGAGTATTGTAAGTTAAGTTTTATTGGGAGCCAAATGAGGACTGCAGCCTGGAAGACGGCACCTCAGGTAGCTCTGAGAAATTGTTTCAAAGAGGCAGGGGGTGAAGGTCAGTATATATGTGATTTTGGTAAAAGGGGAAGAGATGTATTCAAGCACACACACAAACACACACATATATATTGCTATTCTTCTGAAGCTTTTGCTGGTCACAAGAAACAGTAATCAATCACCATGAAGAATGTTAGTGCTTTCCTAGATATGAGGAGATAATAAGAATGAGGCTTATAAAATTAGCTCCAGGAAATATCCAACTATCTGAAGACTTGTCCTGCCAGTTTTAGTCCCAAACACAAAGAGCCTGCTTCTGCTCTCCATCCTGAACTCTTTTCAGAGGGTGTTGAAAATCAGCAGCTGCAGGAGCACGTGATTTAATTCTTGTAGAGGTAGATGGTAAGTGCCCATGGTAAGTACCAATTTGTAGTTGACACAAATCACTAACACTATCGTTGCTTTACAATCTATTTTTAAGATAATTCCACACTTTCTTTTTGCCTTTATCACTGAACTGCTTTCTATAATTTTTGCTCTTTATTGTAGTGATGATAATAAACACCTTCTATAAAACACAGTGTGTGTTTAGAGTTAGGGACTTCCCTGGTGACTCAGACAGCAAAGAATCTACCTGCAATGCAGGAGTCTTGGGTTCGATACCTGAGCCAGGAAGATCCCTCTGGAGAAGGAAATGACAATCCACTCCAGTATTCTTGCCTGAAGAATTCCACGGACAGAGAAGCCTGGTGGGCCCCAGTATTTACTATTTAGAGTAAAAATTATATTACTCTGCATGAAATACAGGAATCTTACAAATGATTCTTGTACACTGTATATTGTGTGATTTGCATTATATATCTATGGCATCAAATAATGTCATAGACTTCAAGGTAGTGCTACTTTTCAAATAATTAACTTTAAATAATCATATATATATTTTAAGGGCTTCCCTGTGGCTCAGACCGTAAGGCGTCTGTCTGCAATGCGGGAGACCCAGGTTCAATTTCTGGGTCGGGAAGATCCCCTGGAGAAGGAAATGGCAAACCACTCCAGCACTCTTGCCTGGAAAATCCCATGGACAGAGGAGCCTGATAGGCTACAGTCCATGGGGTCACAAAGAGTCAGACACAACTGAGCGACTTCATTCACTCACTCACTCACTCATATATATTTTAAGAGTTATATTTTATTTGGCAGGAATTTTTTAGGACTTCAAGCCTGGGAGGTAGCATCTCAAGTAACCATGAGAGAATTGCTCTGAGGAGGCAAGAAGGGAGCTAGGATATATAGAATTTTTGCAACAAAGACTAGGCATTGGGAACATAAAAAAATTACTGTTAATTAAAGAAAGCCAGATCTGTCTAGTTGAGGAATTTAATGCTTTTCTATATATGGGAAGACACAAGAGTCTGTGCTCACTGAAATCATTTCTCTGAAATGTTCCTCAGCTATCTGGGGCTGGTACCCTGTGTCTTTCATATCCTTAGTTTCCTCAGAGGTCACTCTAGGGAGTGGCTATAGTCTGATGGCTGTTAAATGGGAAGCATTTTCCTTCCTGAATTCCCTCAGGGCTTAACAGCTCACCATAGGCTGTAGCTACAAGTGTGGATGACTGTGACACCTTTTGTTTATTGATATGACAAGAAACATTCCATTTCTTAGATCCTCTTCTTGGCCTGGAATTTGGCCAATATTTGGGAGACATTTCATGACCAATTTTTGTCCCATGTTGCTGGGAGGCTTATACCAAATCAGGCAAAACTCCATGTTGATATGCAACTCCAGGTGTTAGTTTCCAGATTAGGCCCTGTTGATAATTAAAGGTTCTCTGGATGGATATTCTCTCTTATTAGTGGTCAATTATGCTCCAGGAGATATTTCCCCTTATTGCTCCTTTCCATACCTAGAATCACTAGAATCCTAGAATTATTCAATGGATTTATTAATGTGATCTGTTTCCTTAAAATGTTTAGCCACCAGTTTTGTTGGAGGCCTGATTACATATCCAGTACTATAAGAGAAAACAACCTTATAAAACAGACAGGCTATAAGTAGGTAATGATATTGACAAAGTCATAGCGCATCAGGAAAATACAATTCATAAATACTTTGGGAAAAAGAATGAATTTTAAAAATAATTAATATAGCTAGTTGTAATTCAGTTGCATTAAACCATCAAGTCCACAGGAGAGCCAGCTGGAGAAGCCAAATTCTGGAAGGATCAGGTAGAGAGAAAAAGATAAATATTTCATCTTTGTTTATAAAGGTATATTTTATCAACATGTTTTAGGTCATAGCATAAGAGGAAATGTTTTTTTCTGGAAAGCAAAGATTAAAGCTGGTGTATTTTTCAAAAAGTCATGAAGTTATAAACTATACTCATTAGTTCATTCAGTCACAGGTAATTAATTCCTGTTGATTTCAATGAAGTAAGAAGGTTTTCCATTAGTTCTGTCATTTGTTACCCAGTTCAGTGGTATTATCTAAAGGCTATATTTAGAAACATATTTATTTTTTTTAAGTAGTTTTTATGAGTCTTCTTGAAAATCTTCATTTTGTAAAAACATCGGTATAAAATAATGATTGAAAGGACAAAACTTTAAAAAGCATGGTTAAAGATTTGAGTACAATTAGTATGAAACTTGGATATTTCTGGACATATAACATTTTAAGTTAATAACTAGAACTATCGCTGATAATATTGTATTAACAGTGACAGACTTCATTTTCTTAGGGTACAAAATCACTGCAGATGGCGACTGCAGCCATGAAATTAAAAGACACTTGCTCCTTGGAAGAAAAGCTAGACAAAACTAGACAGCATGTTAAAAAAGCAGAGACATTACTTTGCAGACAAAGATCCAACTAGTCAAAGCTATGGTTTTTCCAGTGGTCATGTATGAATGTGAGAGTTGGACCATAAAGAAAGCTGAGCACAGAAGAATTGATGCTTGTGAACTGTGGTATTGTATAAGACTCTTGATAGTCCCTTGGAAGTTAAGGAGATCAAATCAGTCCATCCTAAAGAAAATCAGTCCTGCATATTCATTGGAAGGACTGATTTTAAAGCTGAAATGCCAATACTCAATGTACATTTAAAAAAAATTTGTATAAAAGAATTCATACAAAATTTGCTATATTGTTTGGCTTGTCACTGAAACCATTATTTTAATATTCATCCACATTGCTCTATATATCAGTTTTATTTTATCATTCTTATGTTATACTGAGTAACATTCTATTGTTTGACCAATCCATTTTTGGTGGGTGTTAGAGCTGTTCCAAGTTTTTGGCTATGGCAAATAACATCTGTGTCATACCTAGGATTATTTTAATTGATTTTTTTCTCTTTTATCAATGGGCAAATTCTTCTGCTTTTGGGGTGCATGATAATTTTTTATTATATGGTACACCTTGTATGTTTATCCTTGTTGGATGATGGATAATTTTGTATTCCTATAAATACTGAGCTTTCTTCCAAGGTACAATTAACTTATTCAAAACCATTTGATCTTTATGGATATTGTCTTTAAACTTTATTAGGTGGAAGCAGATCAGTGTTTAGACTAGTGTTAATTTTACAAATGATTAAGTAAGATCTTTTTAGTAGTCCATCTGTTTCTTCATGAATTATAAGGTTTTCCACACTGTTTCTTTTTACAACAAACACCATTCTTTACTGTGAGATTTACAGGTTGCTATTTCTAATCATTTTTGGTGATTCTTTCTCTGAACTCAGGTATTTTCCGTGTACATACTCACCACTTAGTATTATGCAGACACTGCAGAAATCCAGATCTCTCCCTCTCTCTCTCCTTCTCCTCCTCCTTTCTTGTACTCTGCACTGTGAACTTTGGCTGTCTTAGCCTCCTAGGTTCCCAGACCCCTCTCCTCTCCTGAGAGATAGTTGAGTTCTGCCTTCGGTTATGTTTTCCAGACAGTACACTGAGACAAATATATGGCACATCTTATTTCTTTCCCATCGCTCGGAGATTACATTGCTGGGTGTTATTGTTTCATTTATTTTGTCTGGATATTTGTTGTTTTGGGTGGAAAAGTAAATCTGGTCCCTTTTGCTCCATCATGGCTGAAAATAAAATTGGCTTTTATTTACTCAATTTAACACCTCTACCTTTTTATTTGTATTCAAGCTACCATCTGAAGTTATTTTCCTTCATCCTGAGTTATTTCCTTAGCATTTTTTGTATACAAATTTGAATACAATGAATTCTCTCAGTTTTGGTTTACAATAAAATGTTTCTTCTATCATTTTTGAATGCTTATTTTTCTAGATATCACATTCCCATTGATAATAGCTTTTGTTTAGCNAACTCAAATCATGTCTCCCTTACATGGGCAGCAACTGAAACAGTAACCCAAATCTTTCACATTTGAGTTACTACCTTTTGAGAGTTTTCCTCATTTTCTTGTTTGAAAAATTTAGTGTTTTATTAGGATTCTTGCAGTTTTTGAACATTCTTTGTTCCCATCTTCTATCTAAATCCCTCTTTTCAGAGTTTCCTCCATAAATTTTCAAATATGTCCCTAACCCCAAACTCTGTTCTCTGACACATTTCTATCTTATATTTCTATCTGCAGGAGGGTTAGAATTAAACTGCAAAATCTTGAACTCCATATATCTTTAAAATATTTATTTGCATAAAAACTACTCTACTTAATTTTGTAAAGTAATCAGACTTAAGATAAGAAATAAGAAAGTATCCTAACTTGTTACTAATCTCTTGCAATCATTTCCTTTTCTCCCAAACCTGTTGAGTGCCCCTCATTTAGTGAGGACAAAAATCAGTGCTATTTATTATAAACTATTTCCAAGATCAATTGAACTAAAATGTACCTGTCAACCTTTTCCCTGAAAAACAATTACATGCCATGTTCAGTTCACTTCAGTCCCTCAGTCATGTCCAATTCTGTGATGACATGGACTGCTTCATGCCAGTCTTCCCTGTACATCACCAACTCCCAGAGCTTACTTAAATTCATGTCCATCAAGTCAGGGATGCCAACCAAACATCTCATCATCTGTCATCCCTTCTCCTCCTGCCTTCAAACTTTCCCAGCTTCAAGGTCTTTTCCAGTGAGTCATTTCTTGGCATCAGGTAGCCAAAGTATTGGAGTTTCAGCTTCAACATCAGTCTTTCCAATGAATATGCAGGACTGATTTCCTTTAGGATTGACTGGTTGAACCTCCTTGCAGTCCAAGGGACTCTCAAGAGTCTTCTCCAACACCACAGTTCAAAAACATCAATTTTCAGTGCCCAGCTTTCTTTATGGGCCAACCCTCACATCCATACACGACTACTGGAAAAAGTGCAGCCTTGACTAGAGGGACTTTTGTTGACAAAGTAATGTCTCTGCTTTTCAATATGCTGTATAAGTTGGTCAGAGTTTTTCTTCAAAGAAACCAGAGTCTTTTAATTTCATGGCTGCATTCACCATCTGCAGTGAATTTGGACCTCAAAAAAATGAAGTCTGTCACTGTTTCCACTGTTTTCCCATCTATTTGCCATGAAGTGATGGGACCAGATGCCATGATCTTCATTTTTTGAATGTTGACTTTTAAGCCAAATTTTCACTCCATATTTCACTTTCATCAAGAAGTTCTTCTGTTTCTCTTCACTTTCTGCCATATGGGTGGTGTAATCTGCATATCTGAGGTTACTGATATTTCTCTCAGCAATCTTGATTCCAGCTTGTGATTCACTGAACCTGGCATTTTACATGATGTACTCTGCATATAAGTTAAATGAGCAAGGTGACAATATACAGCCTTGATATACCTCTTTCCCAATTTGGAACTAGTCTACTGGTCCATGTCCAGTTCTAAGAGTTTTTTCTTGACCTACATACAGATTTCTCAAGAGGCAGGTCAGGTGGCCTGGTATTCCCATCTTTTGAAGAATTTTCCACAGTTTGTGGTGATCCACAAACTCAAAGGCTTTGGCGTTGTCAATAAAGCAGAAGTAGATGTGTTTCTGGAATTATCTTGCTTTTTCTTTGATCCAGCGGATCTGGATTGATCTCTGAATTCAGCTTGAACATAGGCAAGTTTTCAGTTCACGTATTGTTGACATGTTCCTTGGAGAATTTTGAGCATTACTTTGGTAGCGTGTGGATAAGTGAAGTGAAGTCGTTCAGTCTTGTCCGACTCTTTGTGACCCCATGGACTGTAGCCTACCAGGCTTCTCAGTCTATGGGATTTTCCAGGCAAAAGTACTGGAGTGGGGTTCCATTTCCTTCTCCAGGGGATCTTCCCGATGCAAGGATCGAGCCCCCATCTCCCTCATTGCAGGCAGACGCTTTACTCTCTGAGCCAACAGGGTAGCATGTGAGAATAGTGCAATTGTGTGGTAACTGGAACATTCCTTGTCATGCCTTTCTTTGGAATTGGTATAAAAACTGACCTATTCCAGTCCTGTGGCCACGGCTGAGTTTTCCAAATTTGTTGGTATATTGAGGGAAGCACTTTCACAGCATCATCTTTTAAGATTTGAAATAGCACAACTGGAAATCCATCACCTTCACTAGCTTCATTTGTAGTGATGCTTCCTAAGGCACACTTGACTTCTTATTCCAGGATGTCTGGTTCTAGGTGAGTGATCATACCACCCTGGTAATCTGGATCATGAATATCCTTTTTGTACATTTCTTCTGTGTATCCTTGCCACCTCTTCTTAATATCTTCTGCTTCTGTTAGGTCCATACCATTTCTGTCCTTTATTGTACCCAATTTGCATGAAATGTTCCCTTGGTACCTCTAATTTTCTTGAAGAGATCTCTAGTCTTTCCCATTCTATTTTTTTTTTCCCCTCTCTTTCTTTACATTGATCACTGAGGAAGGCTTTCTTATCTCTCCTTGCTCTTCTTTGGAACTCTGCATTCAGATGGGTATATATTTCCCTTTCTCATTTGACTTCAGCTTCTCTTCTCTTCTCAGCTATTTGTAAGGCCTCCTCAAACAACTGTTTTGCCTTATTGTATTTCTTTTTGAGGGTGATGGTCTTGATCACTGCCCAGTGGAAGTGATGAGAAGCTCAGTCTGTTGGAAACAGGGACATCAAAAACAAATTCAGCAGAGAGTTCATGCAGCTCAGTCTCAGATTTCAGAAGACTTTCAGTTAAGATCAACAAGCTACATAATGCACTACTAGTTCAATAAGAATACATAAAACTGCGCCTGATCATGGAAAATATATGTCACTCACCCTTAGATGGACACTTCTATCAGGACTCTGACACTTGAGACTAGCAAGAGAGGGAGGCCCAATGCCCCTCGCAGTCCCAGCTCAGCAGGAAGTAGCCAGAGAGATCTCACTGCCCATACTCTTAAATAACTGGACCTCTCATCTCTTGAGGGTGTAATATTAGATAGCTAGAATAGGAAAAATGAGTCCAAAATGGTGGTGGCTAAAAGACAAAGGGAGGGAAAACCTATGGATAATGGAACAAAAGAAAATCCATGGACCAGAGTCAGAATCAGGTAAAACAAACAAGTCCCCTTCCTGGCTAGCCCAGTTTGCAAAGGTCAGGCTCAGGATGGCATAGTAGAAGGACATGAGCTCATCTTTTCCTGCAAGAACTCCAAAATTGAAACTCACTGCTGAACAACCATCAGCAGGAGAATGTTGGATCCCAAGAGCAATGGAGAAGCCCCAACAGGATGGTAAGAAAGGAGAAATCACATTTAGAATCAAACCCCATACTTGCCAGAGATGCTCAGGGGGCTGAAACAAAACCTTGTGTGCACCAGGACCCATAGTCCCCACAGAGACTGAGCCAGATCTACCTTTGAGTGTTTGAGTGTCTCCTGTGGAGGCACTGATCAGCAGTGGACTTTTGTGAGGACAGGAGCTCTGGCTGTAGCAAACCTGGACTGTGCAACATGTGGCATAAACCCTCTTGGAGGAGGTCGCCATTTGCTCCACCAGAGAGCTGCCAAGCAGATGACCCACAACCTGCAGAACAATTATACCAAAGAAATTCTCACACTGTTAAGAAACTTCTAGGGCCCACAACAGATTTTCCAACCTGGGGATCTGGCAAAGGGACTGAGAACCTCCAGGGAAGTTAACTTTGGAGGCTAGTGGGATGCCATGTACCTGATTTTATAGATTCACATAAATGCATTTGACTTTAATTAGGAACATTTTCCAACATGTAATGGAAACTTTTTGCTCCACCTATTTACTTGTATGAATCACTTCCCTTTAACACTTTCTTTAGTTGACTTTTTCTAGGAATATTTCTTCAAACTATCCCACTTTTATAAAAAAAATTGATTTTAGGTCCCTTCTTTTATGGACTTTTATGTTATTTCCTCCTTTCTTTTAAGCCATTTATTGCACTGTAGTATACTGGTTGGTTTAACTTGTCTTTCTAATAAATAAAATTCCCTGAGGTCAAGCATTGAATATTTATTTCTAAATTCTCATCAATTAGCATATTATTTTTGAAAAGCAGGTTTTTAAATCAATTTATGTAATTAAATTGAATTTTTACTATGTAGAAAAATGTCATCTGTTTTATAATTTCTCCTTATATTTTTTTAGGTCAGTGGGAATATATGACTATTTGGACACTTTCAGGCTTGATACCAAGGGAAAGATTAGCAAAGATTAGCACAATAAAGAACAGAAGTGGTATGGATGTAACTGAACAGGAAGATAGTAAGATGAGGTGGCAAGAATACACAGTAAAAATACTAAAAAGACTTTAATAACCCAGATAACCACGATGGTGTGATCACTCAACTAGAGCCAGACATTCTGAAATGCTAAATCAAGTGGGCCGTGGGAAGCATCACTATGAACAAACCTAGTGCAGGTGATGGAATTCCAGTTTACCTATATCAAATCTTAAAAGATGATGCTGTGAAAGTGCTGCACTCGATATGCCAGCAAATCAGGAAAACTCAGCCGTGGCTACAAGACTGGAAAAGGTCTATTTTCATTCCAATCCCAAAGAAAGACAATGTCAAAGAATGTTCAATTTCAGTTCAGTCACTCAGTCATATCCAACTCTTTGTGACTCCATGGACTGCAGCATGTCAGGCCTCCTTGTCCATCACCAACTCCTGGACTTACTCAAATTCACATCCACTGAGTCACTGATGCCATTCAGCCATCTCATCTTCTGTCGTCCTCTTCTCCTTCCTTCAATCATTCCCAACATTAGGGTCTTTTCAAATGAGTCAGAACTTTGCATCAGGTGACCAAAGTACTGGTGTTTCAGCTTCAGCATCAGTCCTTCCAAGGAACACTCAGGACTGATCTCCTTTAGGGTGGACTGGTTGGACCTCCTTGCAGTCCAAGGGACTCTGAATATCTTCTGCAACACCACAGTTCAAAGGCATCAATTCTTCAGCATTCAGCTTTCTTTATAGTCCAACTCTCACATTCACACATGACTACTGGAAAAACCATATCCTGACTAGACGGACCTTTGTTGGCAAAATAATGTCTCTGCTTTTTAATATGCTGTCTAGGTTGGTCATAACTTTTCTTCTAAGGAGCAAGTGTCTTTTAATCTCATGGCTGCAGTCACCGTCTACAGTGATTTTGGAGCTCCCCAATATAAAGTCTGTCACTGTTTCCACTGTTTCCCCAATTATTTGACATAAAGTGATGGGACCAGATTCCATTATCTTAGTTTTCTGAATGTTGAGTTTTAGGCCAAATTTTTCACTCTCCTCTTTCACTTTTATCAAGAGGCTTTTCAGGTCTTCTTCTCATTCTGCCATAAGGGTGGTATCATCTGCATATGTGAGGTTATTGATATTCCTCCTGGCAATCTTGATTCCAGCTTATGCTTCATCCAGACCAGCGTTTCTCATGATGTACATTGCATGTAAGTTAAATAAGCAGGATGACAATATATAGCCCTGATGTACTCCTTTTCCTATGTGGAAACAGCCTGCTGTTCTATGTCCAGTTCTAACTGTTGCTTCTTGACCTGAATACAGATTTCTCAAGAGGCAGGTGAGGTGGTCTGGTATTCCCAATTTGTTAAGAATTTTCTACATTTTGTGGGAATCCAGAGTCAAAGGGTTTGGCATAGTCCAAAAAGCAGAAATATATGTTTTTCTCTGGCTTTTTCAATAATCCAAAGAATAATGGCAATTTGATCTCTTGTTCCTCTGCCATTTCTAAAACCACCTGGAGCATCTGGAAGTTCACGGTTCACGTGTTGCTGAAGCCTGGCTTGGAGAATTTTGAGCATTACTTTACTAGAGTGTGAGATGAGTGAAATTATGTGGTAGATAGAGAATTCTTTGGCATTGCTTTTCCTCAGATTGGAATGTAAACTGACCTTGTCAAGTCCTATGGCCACTGCTACGTTTTCCAAATTTGCTGACATATTGAGTGAAGCACTTTCACAACGTCATCTTTTAGGATTTAGAATAGCTCAACTGCTATTTGAAATAGCTCAACTCTATCACCTCCACCTGCTTTGTTCACGTCCTAAGGCCCACTTGCCTTCACATTCCAGGATGTCTCTCTCTAGGTGAGTGATCACATCATTGTGATTATCTGGGTCGTGAAGATCTTTTTTGTATAGTTCTGTGTATTCTTGCACCTCTTCTTAATATCTTCTGCTTCTGTTAGGTCCATACCATTTCTTTATTGAGCCCATCTTTATGTGAAATTTTCCCTTGGTATCTCTAATTTTCTTGAAGAGATCTCTAATCTTTCCCATTCTATTTTGTTCTTCTATTCCTTTGCACTGATCTCTGAGGAAGGATTTCTTATCTCCCCTTGCTATTCTTTGAAACTCTGCATTCAAATAGGTATATCTTTCCTTCTCTTTTTTGCTTTTCACTTCTCTTCTTTTCTCAGCTATTTGAAAGGCTTCCTCAGACAGCCATTTTCCTCTTTTGCATTTTTTTTTCTTGGGGATTATCTTGAGTCCTGCCTCCTGTACAATGTCATGAACTTTAGTCCATAGTTCTACAGGCACTCTGTCTATCAGATCTATTCCCTTGAATCTATTTCCCACTTCCACTGTATAATCATAACGGATTTGATTTGGTCATAAATGGCACCCACTCCAGTACTCTTGCCTGGAAAATTAATGGATGGAGGAGCCTATGGGGTCCTCCATCCATGGGATGGACATCCCATGGGATGGGTCCAACCTCCATGGGATGGACCCAGCCCATGGGGTCACAAAAGTTGGACACGACTGAGCGACTTCACTTTGAATGGTCTAGTGGTTTTCCTTACTTTCTTCAACTTAAGTCTGAATTTGGCAATAAGAATTTCACTATCTGAGCCACAGTCAGCTCCCAGTCTTGTTATTGCTGACTGTATAGAGCCTCTCCATCTTAGGCTGCAAAGAACATAATCAATCCATCTTATTTCAGCATTGACTATCTGGTGATGCCCATGTGTAGCATCTTCTCTTGTGTTGTTGGAAGAGGGTGTTTGCTACGACCTGTGCATTCTCTTTGCAGTATGTCTCTTCATTCTTTCTGGAGTTATTTCTCCACTGATCTCCAGTAACATACTGGGCACCTACCACCCTGGGGAGTTCATCTTTCAGTGTCCTATTTTTTGTCTTTTCCTACTGTTCATGGGGTTCTCAAGGCAAGAATACTGAAGTGGTTTGAAGTGGTCCCTTCTTGAATGGACCACATTTTGTCAGAACTCTCCACCGTGACCTGTCCATCTTGGGTGGCCCTACATGCTGTTGCTGCTAAGTCACTTCAGTCGTGTCCGACTCTGTGCGACCCCATAGATAGCAGCCCACCAGACTCCCCCGTCCCTGGGATTCTCCAGGCAAGAACACAGACCCTACATGGCATGGCGCATATTTTCATTGAGTTAGACACGGCTGTGTTGCGCTGCAGTGGTGGTTGTGAGGCGCTGGAGTGACTGTTAGGAGATACCCCATGCCCAAGTGCAAAGGAGAAACCCCAGCAAGATGGTACAAGGGGTAAATTCAAATTTGGAATCAAATCCCATTCCTGCCAGGGATGCTCAGAGGGCTCAAACAAACCTTGTGCACACCAGGACCCAGGGACCCCACAGAGACTGAGACAGTACTGTGTTTGAGCATCTCCTGTGGAGATACGGGTCAGCAGTGGACTGCCACGGGGATGGGGCTCTGGGTGCAGCAGACTTGGGTATGGTGTAAGCCCTCTTGGAGGAGGTTGTCATTAACCTCACCATAGAGCTGCCAGAACTTAAACAGGACTGGGAAATAGACTTTTGGAGGGCACAAACAGAATCTTATGTGTACCAGGACCCAGGAGAAAGGAGCAATGACCCCACAAAAGACTGACCCAGACTTGCCCAGGAATGTCCAGGAGTCTCCAGTGGAGGCGTTGAGTCAGTGGTGGCCTGTTGCAAGGTTGGGGGCAGTGAGTGTAGCAGTGCATGCATGGGATCTTTTGAAGGAGGTCACCATTATCTTCATTACCTCCACCATAGTTTGGATCCAGGTAAATAGCAGGGAGGGAACACAGCCCTACCCATTACAGAAAATTGGACTAAAGATTTACTGAACATGGCCCTGCCCATAAGACCAAAAAGGGAGGAAATAACATAGAAGTCCATAAAAGAGGCGGCCCAAAATCAGTTTTCAGGTACCTTTATTTTCTAAGTAATTCCCTTACAATTATACAGTAGAAGTGAGAAATAGATTTAAGGGACTAGATCTGATAGACAGAGTGCCTGATGTAATATAAACAGAAGTTTATGACATTATGCAGGAAACAGGGATCAAGACCATCCCCAAGAAAAATAAATGTAAAAAAGCAAAATGGCTGTTTGAGGAGGCCTTACAAATAACTGAGAAGAGAAGTGAAAAGCAAAGGAGAAAAGGAAATATATACCCATTTAAAAGTAGAGTTCCAAAACATACCAAGGAGAGATAAGAAAACCTTCCTCAGTGATCAGTGCAAAGAAATAGGGGAAAACAATAGAATAGGAAAGATCAGCGATCTCTTCAAGAAAATTAGAGATACAGAGGGAGCATTTCATGTAAAGATGGGCACAATAAAGGACAGAAATGGTTTGGATCTAACAGAAGCAGAGATAATAAAAAGAGGTACAAGAATACATAGAAGAACTATACAAAAAAGATCTTCATGACCCAGATAATCATGATGATGTGATCACTCACCTAGAGACAGACATCCTGGAATAATAAGTCAAGTGGGCCTTAAGAAGCAAGACAATCTCTTTAACAAGTGGTGCTGGGAAAACTGGTCAACCACTTGTAAAAGAATGAAACTAGAACACTTTCTAATACCATACACAAAAATAAACTCAAAATGGATTAAAGATTTAAACGTAAGACCAGAAACTATAAAACTCCTAGAGGAGAACATAGGCAAAACACTCTCTGACATAAATCACAGCAGGATCCTCTATGATCCACCTCCCAGAATACTGGAAATAAAAGCAAAAATAAACAAATGGGCTCTAATTAAAATTAAAAGCTTCTGCACAACAAAGGAAACTATAAGCAAGGAGAAAAGACAGCCTTCTGAATGGGAGAAAATAATAGCAAATGAAGCAACTGACAAACAACTAATCTCAAAAATATACAAGCAACTTATGCAGCTCAATTCCAGAAAAATAAATGACCCAATCAAGAAATGGGCCAAAGACCTAAATAGACATTTCTCCAAAGAAGACATACGGATGGCTAACAAACACATGAAAAGATGCTCAACATCACTCATTATCAGAGAAATGCAAATCAAAACCACGATGAGGTACCATTTCACACCAGTCAGAATGGCTGCGATCCAAAAGTCTATAAGCAATAAATGCTGGAGAGGGTGTGGAGAAAAGGGAACCCTCTTACACTGTTGGTGGGAATGCAAACTAGTACAGCCACTATGAAGAACAGTGTGGAGATTCCTTAAAAAATTGCAAATAGAATTGCCTTATGACCCAGCAATCCCACTGCTGGGCATATACACCAAGGAAACCAGAATTGAAAGAGACATGTGTACCCCAATGTTCATCGCAGCACTGTTTATAATAGCCAGGACATGGAAGCAACCTAGATGTCCATCAGCAGATGAATGGATAAGAAAGCTGTGATACATATACACAATGTAGTATTACTCAGCCATTAAAAAGAATTCATTTGAATCAGTTCTAATGGTGGCTGAAACTGGAGCCAGTTATACAGAATGAAGTAAGCCAGAAGGAAAAACACCAATACAGTATACTAACACATATATATGAAATTTAGAAAGATGGTAATGATAACCCTCTATGAGAGACAGCAAAAGAGACACAGATGTATAGAACAGACTTTTAGACTCTGTGGGAGAGGGAGAAGGTGGGATGATTTGTGAGAATGGCATTGAAACATGTATACTATCAGGTAAGAAACGAATTGCCAGTCTATGTTTGATACAGGATACAGGACACTTGGGATTGGTGCATGGGGATGATCCAGAGAGATGATATGGGGTGGGAGGTGGGAGGGTGGTTCAGGATTGGGAACTCATGTACACCCGTGGCTGATTCATATCAATGTATGGCAAAACAAATACAGTATTGTAAAGCAAAATAAAGCAAAAATAAAAATTAAAAAAAAAAGAAGGATCACTAGGAACAAAGCTAGTGGAGGTGATGGAATTCCAGTTGAGCTATTTCAAATCTTAAAAAATGATGCTGTGAAAGTGCTGCACTAAGTAGGCCAGCAAATTTGGAAAACTCGGCAGTGGCCACAGGACTTGAGAAGGTCAGTTTTCATTCCAATCTGAAAGAAAGGCAATGCCAAAGAATACTCAAACTAGCGCACAGTTGCACTCATCTCACACGCTAGCAAAGTAACGCTCAAAATTCTCCAAAGCAGGCTTCAACAGTACCTGAACAGTGAACTTCCAAATGTTCAAGCTGGTTTTAGAAAAGGCAGAGGAACCAGAGATCAAATTGACAATGTCCACTGGATCATTGAAAAAGCGAGAGAGTTCCAGAAACTCATCTACTTCTGCTTTATTGATTATGCCAAAGCCTTTGACTGTGTGAATTACAACAAGATTATATGCAGAGTACATCATGCTAAATGCTGGGATGGATGAAGCACAAACTGGAATCAAGATTGCTGGGAGAAATATCAATAACCTCAGATATGCGGATGAGACCACCCTTATGGCAGAAAGCAAAGAAGAACTAAAGAACTTCTTGATGAAAATGAAACAGGAGAGTGAAAAATTTGGCTTAAAACTCAACTTCAGAAACCGAAAATCATGGCATCTGGTGCCATCACTTCATGGCAAATAGATGGGGAAACAATGGAAACAGTGATAGACTTTATTTTCAGGGCTCCAAAATCACTGCAGATGGTGACTACAGCCATGAAATTAAAATATACTTGCTCCTTGGAAGAAAAGTTATGACCAATCTAGACAGCATATTAAAAGCCAGAGACATTACTTTACCAAAAAAGTCCATCTTGTCAAAGCTATGGTTTTTCCAGTAGTCATATATGGATGTGAGAATTGTACTATAAAGAAAGCTGAGCATCGAAGAATTGATGCTTTTGAGTCAGACAAGACTGAGTGACTGAACTGAACTGAACTGATGCTTCCCTTTGTAAATGTATTTCTTTTTACTGTTCTTCATCCCAAAATACTGAAGCAGTATAGTGTAGTGCTTTACATTCTTAGTTAATTCAAGTTTTTACTTCATTATAGTAGAATTCAAAAAAAAAATAATTAAACCTACCCACACGGTTTTATTTTTAAAGTTGCAAGTGAACATTGTCCTACTAGGACCAGTCTGTATTCATGTTTATTCTTTTTAGGTAATAACATTTATATGTTTAGATCTTTAAAGCTGCATGAGCATTAATTTCATGTATTCCTTCACTAGTGTAAAAATCAATTAAAATATTTCATTTTGCTTTATATTTTGATTAAAGTAATGCCTTTTGCTCATTCTTAAAGTTAAATCAGGAGTTTTGCCTTCCTTTGAAGTGCAAAATTATAACTATATACAAGAGATCAATAATTTAGAAAGTCATGAATACAGTTTTTGCCAACAATCTATTCTAAGTGTTTTGTTTAAACAGACTCGTGTTCAATATAATTGTTAAATTGAGTATTATTTGCTTTTGCAAAATGTTTACATATTATCAAATTTTCTAGTAACTAGTAAAAGTTTTTCATTTGAAGCAAAAGAACATAATTAACACTGAGGATCACTTTCTACTATAGGCTGTAAGTTTGTGCACCCAGAATTTCAAATGTTGAAATCTTAACCCCCAGTGTGATGGTATTAAAAGGTACGACTTCTGAGAGTTGATTAGGTCAAGAGAGCAGAGCCTTATGGATGGAATTAGCGCCTTTGTAACAGAGATCCAGTGAGTCAACTCTTTGCATGAGATGGCCAAAGTACTGGAGGAGAAGGGGACGACAGAGGATGAGATGGCTGGATGGCATCACTGACTCGATGGACCGTGAGTTCTGAGTGAACTCCAGGAGTTGGTGACGGACAGAGAGGCCTGGCTTGCTGCCATTCATGGGGTCGCGAAGAGTCGGACACGACTGAGTGACTGAACTGAACTGAACAGAGATCCAAAGGCATCTCTTGTCCCTTATTTGATGTTAGGATACAGGGAAAAGACAGCTATCTATGAAGCAGGAAGAAAATCCTTACTAGGCCGTGCATCTGCTGGCACCTTCATCTCGGACTTCTCAATCTCTAGAACTGTGAGAAGTAAATTGCTTTGTTGTAAGACACCCAGTGTATGGTATAAGTTAGAAAAGCCTGAACACTTTCAATCTGGAAAAAAAGAACATTTGTTGACAGGAGGAAAAAATAATAAGAAAACCAGGAACCATAAAATAATGACAAACAAGGAAAGTTAATTTTTGGTATCAGAGAACTGATTCAACAAATATAGACTAAGCAATATTTAATTACATTTTTAATCTGATTTTTTGAATTATTTTCCTATATGTTCACATGTACTCCCCAAATAGAGTTGTAATCACCTTCACAATCCAGTTTTTGAACATTAAAGAGGATTGGAACAGTGGAAATAAAGGGATAAAAAGCATTTTCATAGTCTTCAAAATTTTGTCTTATTATGAATCATCTGAGTAGCTACCATTTTGGAGGACACTCTACTGTCTGCTGAGATCACTGTTGTTTTGTTGCCTAAAACATGGCTAGCAGGTGGTAAAGATGAGGAAAGGACAGAAAATGGAACATGTGCCACTTGAGAGGAAATGGCTCGCACTAGCTAGTTCTAAAAATTGTTAAATGGCAATTCTGCAATATGTTGTGTTAGAAATTGATAGCCAACTCTACAATGTCCTAAAAAATTCAAATACATTACCAAAAAGCTGTAAGAATTGGTGTTTATATTCACTACAACACTAAGCTAGTAATATTTAATAATAATTAATGTTATTACTGAGAACCTTTCACTCTCAAAAGCTGTATAAACTGGCAAGGTGGATTAGTGACACATGTCTCATTTTTGTTATATGGAGACCCTATAAAATGACATATTCAGTTCCCCTGAGTCAACTCAGCTTTTCACTTTAATGTAAATAAAATTGCTTACTTTGATGCTTACTGAGGGTTCTCCTTTGAACAATTCTTTAAATACTCAATTGCTGTCTAATGTCGTGTATTTTTTTTTTTCCTGCTCAGGAATTCCTCCAGCAAGGCTGACTTTGACTCTGAGTCAAAGCTTATTTAAAGCAGAAATTAATCAAACTTCTACTTTATGGACAATGATACCAAAATGTCTTAAAAAGAGTGATAAGAATAGATGGAAAATTGAATTCCAGTGGTCACCATTGTTTCATATTGTCAATCAATAAACCAATTCCTCCATATACTTCATCATCTAGGATATTTTTCACCACTATCATCTTACTCAGAGTTAAATTTTTAATTATAAAAATTTTAAATGTAATATGTTTTGGGTAAAAGTTTGACAAAGGATACAACAGTAACTGTAAGATGTCTTCCATCAGCAAAATTTTCTGTATGGTATTATAAAGAGAGTAAGTATTAAAAAAAACATGGCGTTGGTTTACAAACCTCTATTGGAAAGATCTTTAATAACTCTCAGGTATTAGTTACTCAAAAAATAGTCATTAAATGCCTATCATGTGCCAGGACTCTTATATTAATATTTGCTCTCAGAATTTGACAGCAAACAATGATGTGTTTTCTTTAAATTACAAAGTCTCAATACCACCTGCTTCTTGAACCAATTTTTTTTCTTTTCTTTTCTTTTTTTTGTTTAGTTGCATCACATGGCTTGTGGGATCCTAGTTCCCTAACCAGGGATGAGAATACTGAATCTCATCCCGTGGCCCTGGCAAGTGAGAATACTGAATTGTAACCCCTGGACTGGCAGGGAATTCCACTGAAGCAATTTCTGAACAGGCTTGGTGATTAGTATATGGTTTTAGCAGGAGATAGAATCTGAAATAAACTTAACTCTAGTTATCATAGTGTACCTCTCTTCTAACTGTAAGCCATTGTGCTCAGTGTATTCTAGTGAGTTCACTGCGTTCTTTCTTTATCCTTGACATGATCTTTTTTTTTTTGCC
>SJYQ01104753.1:42244-53469 GCA_006410935.1 Redunca redunca
CATTCATGTTCGGTGATGTAGAGTAAATAACTGGAGATTCCCTCCAATTAATTTTAACAGGATTTCAACTGTTCATATTTGTAAGTTTTCAAAAAAGGAAAAATAATCTTAGAAAATATACTTCTGACTCATAACTAATATTTATTGAAAACATGTGTTCTTGGTTTAATCTCCAAAGTTATTCAACTATCTCCAATGAATTCTGTTCAGAGTAAATTTTATTTTTACTTTCTCTCTTTTGCCATAGAGGATAAAGCACTTCCATAAGGTGGGGCAGGTGGAAGGGGGGACAAAAAACTGAGGTGATCCATATACCTGCCTTGAAATACATTTGTCATTAATTCTTTTTAAATTAATTTTGGGTATTTCTTATATCCACAACACGAGATCACTTACAGCATATGAGAGTCAGATTGTGTTGTTGGGATTGCCCACATCCCAGCTCACTTGAGTAACTGTTAAGTAGTGTAACACCCATACTTTTTATTGGCTAATGCTATAAGGTGGCATCTGTCATTGGCATCCACATATAAACTCACCATTGCTATAGCATCTGTTCCATCACACAGTGTTCTATTTCTGTGTCTCGCACATCTAACTAGAGAACAAACAGGCTATTTTAAAATAAGTTGCCAGTGTTTCTAAATGAGAACTCAAATCGCCTATGCAAGAAATGTATGTGACAGGACAGGAATAAACTATAATGTGTGACTTTAAAAAATATTTTAAAATGAGTTAATTGATTTATTTATATTTAAAGTTTAAGATTCTAANTGGAGAACAAGTTTATCATCTTTTATATCTTTTTTTTTTAATATGTGTAACAGCTTTCATTTTGGATTGAAATAGGATAAAAATGTGATGAATCTTTTTGAAACTTGGTAGATTCAACATAGTTAATTCTCTGTGCCAAATACTTCTGAAACACAATGAATTAGAAATGAAACTTGAATTCATCTCTGTATTCATCCATTCATTCAAGAAATGTTGATGGATCATACTATGTGCTATGGATATGAAATAATATTTTCAAGAAAACAGTGACAAAAGTGCCTGGTTTCATGCAGCATATCATTCTAGAAGAGGAAGTCAGATAAATAAGAAAAATAAAAGAGTTAATATATATCAAATGGCCATGTGAAGGGAAATAAAAGAGGATATGGGGATGAAATTTGAAAAACTGACCTGCTGTTAAGTTTCTAATTAATTGGCAAACTGTTTCTCAAGTGCAGTTGATCATTGAAATCAAAGATTAAAGACAAATATAGTCACTTTTTCCATTTAGAAAAGATGATTAGAAAACATCTTGAATGGTTAAAGTTTTAGTGCTATCCTGGCAAAATCTAGTTAGAGAAATCAGTCCTAAGAATCAAAACACACATGACTCTGCAATCCAAAAGCAGAGTGTAATAGTATGTAAAATATCTCAAACAGGCCAATCCCTAGGAAAGCTTTCTGTTGTGCTTCAATGCAAGCATTATATTTGGATGCAAACCCTATACATAGCTTACAGGACTTAGTGGAGAAAAGCATGTTTTCTTTGTTTAAGAAGTGCAGCATAAATTATTACCATGATGTTAAATTATTCCTCTTACTACTTTACAAATATTTGAGAACATTTTGCATGAGATAAAATATGCCTAAATATAAATGAAGGCCACTCAATGTGTGAAAGGTAGCAGCATTTTGCGGCACATGGTGTGTCGCTCAAGAAACAGCATGACAAAATTCCATTTAGTTATGCAGCATTCATTTTCAAACTAAGTAAATATGCCAGAGAACAAGAGCTTTCAGTTTGTGTTGTTGTCCACTGAATGTAAAACACTGCCATTGTTTTATTATGTGTATATTTTAATTAAACAGTGGGGCTAAAAATAGTTCTTAAAGTATAGAACATATATCATGTAATCAAGGAATCATGTTATAGGTAAAGCAAAAAATTAAATAACATTATATTAAGCCATAGGGAATATATTCTCTGAAACAATAAATTGGTAAGTGAATCAATCAATGGAAATATTTGAGCAAATGCCACCTCTTACCATAATGTTTAGATATGATCTTTTCTTTCAACAGGGTTATAATGTAGTTATAAAGAAGCAAAGTACATTAACATAATGGGAAAATACTAGAGAGATAATAACAAGTATTATATTTAGGACTGAATCTGCATACTCTCTGATGGTGTGTGTATATCCTTGTAGTAGTCATTAAGGGTTCAGAGTCAAAAGTCATGGATTCTACCACTGCATTTCATAACAGGGTAATTTTGAGTTTCATCTCTAAACAATCTAATATATAAAAGAGAAATCAAATATATGAAAGAGAAATGGGGCTTCCTGGTAGCTCAGCTGGTAAAGAATCTGCTTGCAAGGCAGGATTCCTAGTTTGATTCCTCGGGTACTCCTGGGGTATCTTTTGATTCCTAGGGGTCTGCCTATTTGTGACTCTATGGACTGTAGCCCTCCAGACTCTTCTGTTCATGGGATTTCCCAGACAAGAATACTGGAGTGGGCTGTCATGTCCTTCCCCATGGGTTCTTCCTGACCCAGGGATTAAACCCTCATCTCTTATATCTCCTCCATTTGCAGGTGGGTTCTTTGCCACTAACCACCTGGGAAGCCCCAACATGTTGTATTATCCAGAACAGATTAATTTAATTTAAAAAGCAAACGACTAAAACTCACTAGTTTTCCGAAACTAGTTTATTTTTCACTTCAGAAAGGAACAGACCCTCATGGGAGTCCTGCTCTACGTGGTCATCGGGACTCCCTGAATCCTTCCAAACGGTGGTCTTGCTTGCCTCTAAATCCTTGAATTTCTCTCCATTCAGTCAATTGATGATAAGAGCATAGCCTGGGCATTGAGAACTCAGGAAAGTGAAAGTAAAAGCCACTCAATTGCATCCCACTCTTTGCGACCCCATGGACTATATAGTCCATGGTATTCTCCAGGCCAGAATACAGGAGTGGGTAGCTGTTCCCCAACCCAGGGATCAAACCCAGGTCTCCCACATTGAGGGTGGATTCTTTACCAGCTGAGTCACAAGGGAAGCCCATGACTGTTGGAGTGGGTAGCCTACCTACCCCCTCTCCAACTGATCCCTTCAGGGATTGAATCAGGGTCTCCTGCATTGTACGTGGATTCTTTACCAACTGAGCTATCAGGGAAGCCCAAGAACACAGGGGAAAGTGTTTATTGTTTGTTCCCAAAAGGAGAGCTAATTACTTCTTATTCAGTTAGCTGGACCTAAGTCAAGTGGCCATGCGTCACTGAAAAGGAGCTTGGAAAATATAGTCCAGTTGTGTAAGGAGGAAGAAAGTTAAAACAGAGAAAATATGGTCAAAGATACATTTCACACTAGATATAAATAGATAGTATTAATACAAAGGAAATTTATTCAAAAAGATATACACATTAGAAAGAATAATAACATATATAAATAGTATAAAGAAAACATAAAACAGCCAATGTCATCTATGCTATTGTTCTTGTTTTTGGATCTTTATTAAAATGAATATAAAAATTGTCATTATTATAAAAAAGTTTTTCAGTAGACATCATCAGGGCAATGTCTTCATAACAAAATATTCTATCTTTTATTAAAGTATTACCTTTTGAGTTGAATTTCATATTTTCTGGTTTGCTACCCACTCAAAGAGTATAGCAATGTAGACCATGGCATTTGAATAATGGGATTATTTTTAATCATTTATTTTTTTCCATGTTCTCTAAGTGAATAATTCTGGTTCATTATGTCCTCATTCAAAAATGCAATATGTGTATGCATCTGTGTGATTTTTATTTATTGAAAAACTTTCCTTTCTTACTAATTAGAAACAATGAGAACTTAAAATGAGGTTTTTCTTTTAATTTAAGGCAGAAGTGTTAATGAAATAGCAACTTGCTACCTGGAATTATTTGGAAGCATCAGTGATAAAAGCAAGATTTACAGTAAAATAATGTTCTTTAAAGATGATGTAGTAGTTGTTAGGATAGCCAGAATGAATGCAAAATCACATACAAGTTTGACTTATGGTTGTTGTTTAGTCTCTCAGTCATGTTTGACTCTTTAGTGACCCCATGACATGTACCCTTCCAGGTTCCTCTGTCCATGGGATTCTCCAGGCAAGACTACTGGAGTGGATTGCCATTTCTTTCTCCAGGGGATCTTCTCAACCCAGGGATTGAACCTAGGTTTCCTGCATTGGCAGGAGGGTTCTTTACCACTGAGCCAGGGACTGTGGCCTATAGTGAAGTGAAGTGAAGTCACTCAGTAGTGTCCAACTCTTTGTGACCCCATGGACGGTAACCTACCAGGCTCCGTGGTCCATGGGATTTTCCAGGCAAGAATACTGGAGTGGGGTGCCATTTCTTTCTCCAGGGGATCTTCACAACCCAGGGATCAAACCTGGGTCTCCTGCATGGCAGACAGACACTTTACCATCTGAGCCACTAGGGAAACAACCCATGAAAAATCAGTCAACAGCCCTATGGCCTAAACATTAATGAAGTAACAGTAACAGTAGTAAAACAACTGCATTAAAATCACTCTGACACAGAAGACTCCTCAAACACATGATTCATTAGGAAGATCTAGGAAACACTGCACAGAATTACTGTTGATTGCATTCAGTAATTAAAATTACATAACTATTGGTTTTATATCAAAAATGTTAATTTTCAGTGTAGGCTGAGGCTATAATGACAGGGCCTGGTTAAAGCAGTCCTAATAGTATTTTTCCCTCTTCATCCCCTATGAAAATTTAGAATAAAACAAGTATTTTCAAGAAAATTTTAGGCTGACAATTAAATACTTACAGTTTGAATAGCTAAAAGTTTTGAAATTTTGCTCACTAAATATTGCCATTTTTTTTCTTTATTTTTGAAAAAATATATTGGGATATAATTGGGGTATAATTTAAAATGTTCTAGTTTCAGTCGTGCAGTTAAATGAATCTCTTACACACATAAATATATACATATGTATACATATATATACACATATATATACATATACATATATATGTACACATATATATACATATACATATATATGTACACATATAAAACTAAAAAGCCACTTGATGAAAGTGAAAGTGGAGAGTGAAAAAGTTGGCCTAAAGCTCAGCATTCAGAAAATGAAGATCATGGCATCTGGTCCCATCACTTCATGGGAAATAGATGGGGAAACAGTGGAAATAGTGTCAGACTTTATTATGGGGGGCTCCAAAATCACTGCAGATGGTGATTGCAGCCATGAAATTAAAAGATGCTTCCTCCTTGGAAGAAAAGTTATGACCAACCTAGGTAGTATATTCAAAAGCAGAGACATTACTTTGCTGACTAAGGTCCGTCTAGTCAAGGCTATGGTTTTTCCAGTGGTCATGTATGGATGTGAGAGTTGGACTGTGAAGAAGGCTGAGTGCCGAAGAATTGATGCTTTTGAACTGTGGTGTTGGAGAAGACTCTTGAGAGTCCCTTGGACTGCAAGGAGATCCAGCCAATCCATTCTGAAGGAGATCAGCCCTGGGATTTCTTTGGAAGGAATAATGCTGAAGCTGAAACTCCAGTACTTTGGCCACCTCATGTGAAGAGTTGCCTCATTGGAAAAGACTCTGATGGTGGGAGGGATTGGGGGCAGGAGGAGAAGGGGATGACCCAGGATGAAACGGCTGGATGGCATCACGGACTCGATGGACATGAGTCTGAGTGTACTCTGGGAGTTGGTGATGGACAGGGAGGCCTGGCGTGCTGCGATTCATGAGGTCGCAGAGTCGGACACAACTGAGCGACTGAACTGAACTGAACATATATATGTATGTATACATATATATATACATGTGTGTGTGTGTGTGTATATATATATATATATATATATATTCACTCTGTTTAGCTTCTTTTCCCATATAGGCCATTGCAGAGTATTGAATAGAGTATTGATCCTTTGAACATATTGTTAGATTAGATTTGTTAGAAATTTGCTAAGTATTTTTGCATCTATGTCATTATTGATATTGACCTAAAATTTTCATTTTTTGTGGTATCTATCATTGGAAAAGACTCTGATGCTGGGAGGGATTGGGGGCAGGAGGAGAAGGGGATGACAGAGGATGAGATGGCTGGATGGCATCACTGACTCGATGGCCGTGAGTCTGAGTGAACTCCGGGAGTTGGTGATGGACAGGGAGGCCTGGCGTGCTGTGATTCATGGGGTCGCAAAGAGTCAGACACGACTGAGCGACTGAACTGAACTGATCTGTGTTTGGTTTTGGTATCAAGGTGATGGTGACCTCATAGAATGAGTGGGGAGTGTTCCCTGCAGTTTTATGAAAGTTTCAGAGAGGTTAAGTGTTAACTCTTCTCTAAATGTTTGATAGAATTCACCTTTGAAGCTACCTGGTTCTAGATATTTGTTATTGGGAGATTTTTAGTCACAGTTTCAATTTTATTACTTGTGATTGGCCTGTTCATATTTTATGCTTTTTCCTGATTCAGTCTTGGAAGTTTGTGACTTTCTGAGAATTTGTCCATTTCTTCTAGGTTGTCCATTTTATTGGCATACAGTTTCGTATAGTAATCTCTTATGATCCTTTCTATTCCTGTGGTGCCTGCTGCAACTTCTTTCATTTATAATTGTATTGATTTGAATCATTTCCTTTTTATTCTTGATGGTTTGGAAAAAGGTTTATCAATTTTCTTTATCCTCTCAAAGAACCAGAATTTAGGATCTTTGCTGTTGTTTACTTCATCTCTATGTTATTTCTGCTCTGATCCTTATGAGCTCTTTCCTTCTATTACCTTTGGGTTTTGTTTGTTATTCTTTGTCTAGTTGCTTTAGGTGTAAGCATACATGTTTTATTTGAGATTTTTCCTGTTTTCTGAGGTAAAACTGTATTGCTATTAATTTCCTTCTTAGAACTTAGAACTGCTTTTGCTGTGACCATTATATTTTAGATTATTTATTTTCATTATCATTTGTTTCTAGGGCTTTTTTAAAATTTTCTCTTTATTTCTTCAGTGATCCATTGATCATTTAGTAACATATTGTTTAGCCTCCATGTGTTTGAATATTTTTTACAGTTTTTTTTTTCTTTTCCTGTAATTGATTTCCAATAGCATAGCATTGTGGTGGGAAAAGATATTTAATATGACTTTAAATTTCTTAAATTTACTGAGGCTTGATTTGTATTACATCTTAGGTCATAAATATAGAGAATGTTCCATGTGTACTTGAGAAGAAAGAGTATAATATTACCATTTCAAAATGGATGGGCTATGTCAATCTTTTGTTTTGTTTGTTTTTTAATCTCTTGAATGCCCTGAGCAGCACATGGGATCTTAATTCCCTACCTGGGAATGAATCTTTACCCCGTACACTGGCAACATGGAGTTTTAACTACTGGATCACCAAGGAAATCTCTATGTCAGTCTTTTAATTACATCCAATGAGATCTAAATATAATGATTTGAAACACATTACTAATTTAAAAGAAATGATGAACGAGTACAATACTGTATGGTCATTACTTCTTTAGATTATGTTTAATCCTAATTCCTCCATAATTTTATTCAAATGTATCCTTTTTATATAAGAGGCAGATAAATGTACTAGTGAAAGGAGATATAGGAAAGAAGCTGCTTGACTCAGAAACCTTATCCATCTTAGGAAAGAATCCATATGGAAGTGAGGATCAGGAAATTAATTTCCTTCAAATCGTCTGAACTTGTATCTTGTAACCCCAGGCTACTTGTATCCCAGTTGGAAGACAAATGGTCTAAGGAGATTGTCTGAAAACTGGGGACAATCCATAGAGAGTTTGAATATGCAGACTGATACTGGTGCCTTGCTTAGTCCCCCTTTTTTTGGAGTGGGAGTCATATGTCAGAGAAAGCATGCAAGAGTGTCCTGTGTAAAGAGTAGAAGTTCCACATCCTGGATAGACAGAGTCACACTTAATTTTCTATTTGCTGAGCATTTTCTGACATTTTGATGATTGTATGTGCACAGTAGAATGGACTTATACATTGTGTATTTTATAGTTTTAATTAATTAATATAATAGTTCAGTTCACTTCAGTTGCTCAATCATGTCCAACTCTTTGCGACCCCATGAATCGCAGCACGCCAGGCCTCCCTGTCCATCACACTCAGACTCACATCCATCGAGTCCGTGATGCCATCCAGCCATCTCATCCTCTGTCGTCCCCTTCTCCTCCTGCCCCCAATCCCTCCCAGCATCAGAGCCTTTTCCAGTGAGTCAACTCTTCGCATAGGGTGGGCAAAATACTGGAGTTTCAGCTTTAGCATCATTTCTTCCAAAGAAATCCCAGGGTTGATCTCCTTCAGAATGGACTAGTTGGATCTCCTTGCAGTCCAAGGGACTCACAAAATAGCAAAGTGGCCTAAAAAGATTTCCTCTAAGTAAGATTAATAATTCAAACATGAGCAAATATCAGAACATGGAAAAACTGATACCTATCAGTCAGGTTCAACCTTCTGGTTGGCCACCTCACATGACAAAAACAGTGATGGTCTAAATAATATAACAAGAGATTTGCGAAACGCTTTTAAATCATCAAAAAGACAGTTTTAAGTATAGACATAAGTCTATAATTATAAAATAAATTTAATCATTTATAAATATCTGTATTTTGTGATGGTTTAAAATATAGTATNATATTTTGAATCAGTAAAGAAATATGTATAAACAATTTTTAAATAAATATGTTTGGGGATATTTGTCCAAAAATATTTTAATGGTGGGTTGTATTGTCAAAAAACTTTTAGGGACTGTCTAAAGAAAGCTCTAGTGTTAAATTTTCTGTATGATAGAAAAAACAATAGCTTAGTACCTACTTTTTAGAAATTTTGTCAACATTATTTCTTCTACATTTTTCACTAAAAGACAAATAGAATTAACAGTGGGAGTCTGGGGATAGTCAATAACCAGTAATGCTTAAGATAACATAATTGTGCTACTCTATGTGTATAAATAGCATAAATAATACTTTGAATTGCAGGTAATTCATACATAAATAACTAAAGACAATGATTTGCTTGAACAATAGAACATAAAGATTGGGAGAAGGTACATAATTAAACACAATTTTCATTAAGGATGAGTAATTTCCTCACACCATCTTAGCTAATGTAAATTCCAACAGAACTTCCAAAATATTTCAGTCATAAGCTGAATACATCTTTGTCTTAAGCTGGTATTCCACAGAGAAGCAGGGGCCTCTGAGGAAACAAACAGATCTTCACCAGTTTTACAAGTTGGCTTTAGCTATATTCATCAATTCTTTCAAAGATACAGAGTTTACACTTAAGAATTTTTTATGTCTGTGTCCTATAGCTCTGGTGTTCAGAGCTAAGGATAACATAACCATCAATTTATTTGCTTCAGGGTAATGAATATGGAACAATTAATATTTTCTTTTCACTGCTGATCAAATTATAGAAACTTTATTTCTGTGAGATGCATGATCTGAAATACCGCTGTGTTTTAATATAATCCATAGGTACCTAAAATGTCTTCTAATTGAATTTCTTATTTCAGATCTGACAACTACAATTCTGACAGAAAGAACAGAAAGAAAGTACTTTATAACTCAAAGTAAAATTCACACAACTTAGAACATCTAAATACCTGAAAAAGAACCAAAATGAATAAATTAATTTGTCTGCTCTTATTAGCAATTCCCAAGCTCGGGTGTATGTGAACAGACTGGACTATAAGGTTGAAGCTGAAACTAACTTAAAAACAATGAAAAATTCAATTCCAGAAACGGCTATAAAAAAGAGTTGTAAAAATGGATTTCTACTAGGCATTGAGCTGCTTTAGCCACACTTGCAATCACAGTTACAGTAATTTTACCAGCAGTTGTGTGCAAATTTGAATATTAATTATACACATGCACTGTTTCATTAGAATTTAATGGATATCTTTCTAAAATATGTTATTAACTAAATATTAACTGCTTTTTGCTTAAGTAAAATTTTGAGATGATTTCAATTTCTCATAGGGATCTAACCCAGGTCTCCCATGTTATAGTCAGACGCTTTACCCTCTGAGCCAGCAGGGGAGCCCAACTAAAACAAGGTTCATTTTTTCTTCTCTGCTTTTTACTTTTGACTTCTATTTAAAATTGATACTCAGGGTACCATCAAACATTTTTCAATAAGCTAAAAGGAAAAATGTATTCTACTCAAAACAAATATAAACCAAGGTCCAAGTATTAATGCAGGTTTTGATTTTTAGATTTACTCTTTGATATTACAGTTATTTAGCTATTCTTCCAAAATATAACTCATTATATATTGTTTAGTAGAAGAAGACAAGAAAAAGTAAAGAATATAGAGAAAGCACATCATGTTTTTATTAATAAAATCTGTTATTTTAATATATTGTTGTGTTGCATGATTGAAAAACATTGGGTCTTCTAAATGCAAAAATGCTTATAAACTGGCATCATTTTCAGAATTTTGCAAGTACATACAGAGGAGTCTAGCAGGCTATATAATCCATGGAGTCGCAAGAGTCAGACATGACTTAGTGCCTAAATAAAACAATAATACCAAGATCTTAAGAGTTTGAAAACATTCGTAACACATCCAAAGATATATGAATTAGACATAATTCTAATACAGAGCAATTATCACAATATCCCCAAGTATGATTATTTATGAAAATAAATTCTTATGAATAAGAAGGCTAAGACCATTTTGAAAAATCAATTTAACTTAATTCATAGTTTTAATATATATGCTCCTCAGATTTGAGCAGACATTAGGCAAAAATTACTAGTGCATGTTTCCTGCCACTAGAGACTTTATACGGTGCAGGAGTTGTATCACCAAATCTAAATGCTACCTTATAAGTAACACAGAAATTCAATAATAAAATTTCAAGAAGAAAGTCATTCACTCTTCACGGTAGTGGCCTATTGGTAAATAATTGAATAAGTGACAAATGTGTGCAGATCATTATAAAATGAGAAAAGAGTTCACAGGCAGGGAAGCCAGAAGGATATTGCATTTAATCACATCACTATGTTCACCCATATTTTGTCATTTCCTCTTATATTTCCATCCTTTAAAATGTTTCCTAAATCATTTTCAAGCTTTCTTATTTGGAAGGTAATTTTTTACAAAAGAACAGTCATGAACCAACATTTTCTTAACCAACAACATTAAATAGTTTTCCTTATATTCAGTTTGAG
>SJYQ01104754.1:0-15942 GCA_006410935.1 Redunca redunca
GGGGCGGGTTTCCCCAGCACAGAAAGTTTACTGACATCAAGAGCATAAGAGGTTTTGTATCTTTTGTGCCTCAATTTCTTGTCAATATCATTAATGGTGTGTTTTGATTGCTGTCTAGTCCTCACTGTAGCTATTTCAAAATGATGTAAAATTATGTACAATTGTTTCAAGTTCCTTCTGTCTGTCTGCCTCTGTTTTTCACAGTTGTATGGATTCAACTGTCTCTGCCCAACTATTCAATCATTCTTTTTGCATCCCATTTCCATTCTCGCTCCTGTTTCCTCTTGTCCCTGGAAAGGTAGCAATTGGGATACAATTCCGTTTGTTAATTGGAACACACCCAACAGAGTTAGATGGATGGCATATGAAGAATCATGAATGAGTGTCTTTAATTTGAGAAGGCTGAAATGCAAACAAGCAGTTTCTATTAAGACTATTCACCTGGGACTTTACTGATGGTCTAGTGGTTAAGAATCCACCTGCCAGTGCAGGAGACACAGATTCAGTCTCCAGCCTGGAAAGATCCCATATGGCACAGGGCAACTACAGTCATGGGCCACAGCAAGAGGAGCCACCAAAATGAGAATCCACATGCACCACTAGAGAGTAGCCCCTTGGTGAGCAAAGAAGAACAAGAGCACAGCCAAACATAACTAACTATTTAATTAAAAATAAAATACTTAAATATTCAATAAATCAACTATAATACAGCAATGTTTGCATTTTTGCTAGAGTCAAAAGCAATGCCTACTTTGAAAAGATTGGGAATACAGAAAGCTAAAAATTCCATGGAAGCATGGTTAAAACACACACAAACACACACACACACACACAAACACTTAAATTTTGGATGAATTTGATTGGGAAATATAAAAAAAAAAAAAAAAATAGACGTGTACCCAAAACAGAACGGTCATGGTAGAGACTTTTGACAAACCATGGCCCACTGGAGAAGGGAATGGCAAACTTGAGAATCCCATGAAAACTACAAAAAGGCAAAAAAGATAGGGAGCTGAAAGATGAACTCCACAGGACAGTAGGTGCCCAATATGCTACTGGAGATCAATGAAGAAATAACTTCAGTAAGAATGAAGAGATGGAGCCAAAGTGAAAACTACACACAGTTTTGGATATGACTGGTGTAAGAAGTAAAATCTGATGTTGTAAATAGCAATATTGCATAGGAATCAGGAAAGTTAGGTCCATAAATGACGGCAAATTGGAAGTGGTCAAACAGGAGATGGCAAGAGTGAACGTCAACATTTTAGGAATCAGCGAACTAAAATCAACTGTTCAGATCACTTCAGTCAGTCGTGTCTGAATCGTTGCGACCCATGGACCGCAGCACTGCAGGCCTGCCTGTATATCACCAACTCCCGAAGTTTACCCAAATTCATGTCCATTGAGTCGGCGATGCCATTCAACCATCACATCCTCTGTTGTCCCCTTCTCCTTCTGCCTTCACTCTTTATCAGCATCAAGGTCTTTTCTTTTCTTTTTTAAAATATAAATTTATTTATTTTAACTGGAGGTTAATTACTTTACAATATTGTGTTGGTTTTGCCATACATCAACATAGCTCTTGACATCAGTGGCCAAAGCATTGGAGTTTCAGCTTCAACATCAGTCCTTCAAATGAACACTTAAGACCAATCTCCTTAAAATGGACTGGTTGGATCTCCTTGCTGTACAAGGGACTCTCCAGAGTCTTCTCCAATGCCACAGTTCAAATCATCACTTCTTTAATACTCAGTTTTCTTTATATTCCAACTCTCACATCTATAGATGACTACTGGAAAAAACATAANAGTTCAAATCATCACTTCTTTAATACTCAGTTTTCTTTATATTCCAACTCTCACATCTATAGATGACTACTGGAAAAAACATAACCTTGACTAGAGAGAACTTTGTTGGCAAAGTAATGTCTCTGATTTTTAATATGCTCTTTAGGTTGGTCATAACTTTCCTTCCAAGGAGCAAGTGTGTTTTAATTTCAAGGCTGCAGTCACCATCTGTAGTGATTTTGGAACTCTGAAAAGTATATCAGCCACAGTTTCCATTGTTTCCCCATCTATTTGGACTGTAATGTGTGAATTTAACTCAGATAACCATTATATCTACTACTGTGGGCAAGAATCCCTAAGAAGAAATGGAGTAGCCATGATAGTCAACAAAAGAGTCAGAAATAAACTACTTGAATGCAATCTCAAAAACGACAAAATGATCTGTGCTCATTTCCAAGGCAAAACATTCAATATCACAGTAATCCAACTCTATGCCCCAACTAGTAATGCTAAAGAAGCTTAAGTTGAATGGTTCTATGAAGACCTTCAAGACCTTCTAGAACTAACAACCTAAAAAGATATTCTTTTCATTATAGGGGGCTGAAATGCAAAAGTAGGAAGTCAACAAATATCTGGAGTAAAAAATTTGACCTTGGTATACAGAATAAATCAGGGCAAAGGCTAATAGACTTTAGCCAAGAGAACAAACTGGTCATAGTAAACACCCTCTTCCAACAACACAAGAGAAGACTCTACACATGGACATCACCAGATGGTCAATATTGAAATCAGATTGATTATAATCTTTGTAGCCAAAGATGGAGAAGCTCTATACAGTCAGCAAAAACAAGACCAGGAGCTGACTGTGGCTCAGATCGCAAACTCCTTATTGCCAAATTCAGACTTCAAGTGAAGAAAGTTGAGAAAACCACTAGACCATTAAGGTATAACCTACATAAAATCCCTAATAATTATACAGTGGAAATGAAAAATAGATTCAAGGGATTAGATCTGATAGACAGAGTGCCTGAAGAACTATGGAAGACAGAGGTTCGTGAGGCAGGGATCAAGACCATTCCCAAGAAAAAGAAATGAAAAAAGGCAAATGGTTGTCTGAAGAGGCCTTACAAATAGCTTAGAAAGGAAGAGAAGTGAAAAGCTAGGAGAAAAGGAAAGATATGGCCGTTTGAATGCAGAGTCCCAAAGAATAGCAAAGAAAGAAAAGAAAGCTTTCCTCAGCAATCAGTGCAAAGAAATTGAGAAAAACAATAGAATGGGGAAGACTAGAGATCTCTTTAAGAAAAGTAGAGATAATAAGGAACATTTCATGCAAAATGGGCACAACAAAGGATTGAAATGGTATGGATATAACAGAAGCAGAAGATATTAAGAGATAGGAAGATTACACAGAAGACCTCTTCCCAAAAGATCTTCAAGACCAAGATAATCACGATGGTATAATCACTCACCTAGAGCCAGACATGCTGGAATGTGAAGTCAAGTGGGCCTTAGGAAGCATTACTATGAACAAAGCTAGTGGAGGTGATGGAAATCCAGTTGAGCTATTTAAAATCTAAAAGATGATGCTATGAAAGTGCTGCACTCAATATGCCAGCAAATTTGGAAAACTCAGCAGTGGCCGCAGGACTTGAAAATGTCAGTTTTCATTCCAATCCCAAAGAAAGGCAATGCCAGAGAATGCTCAAACTACGGCCCAATTGCACTCATCTTGCTGCTGCTGCTGCTAAGTCGCTTCAATCGTGTCCGACTCTGTGCGACCCCAGAGATGGCAGCCCACCACGCTCTGCCGTCCCTGGGATTCTCCAGGCAAGAACACTGGAGTGGGTTGCCATTTCCTTCTCCAATGCATGAAAGTGAAAGTGAAGTCACTGAGTTGTGTCCTACTCTCAGCGACCCCATAGACTGCAGCCCACCAGGCTCCTCTGTCCATGGAATTTTCCAAGCAAGAGTACTGGAGTGGGGTGCCATTCCACTCATCTTACAGGCAGTAAATAATGCTCAAAATTCTCCAAGCCAAGCTTCAACAGTACATGAACCACAAACTTCCAGATGTTCAAGCTAAGTTTAGAAAAGCCAGAGGAATCAGAGGTCAAATTGCCAACATCTGTTGAATCACTGAAAAAGCAAGAGAGTTCCAGAAAAACAAACAAACAAACAAACAAACAAAAAAAAAAAACATCTATTTCTGCTTTACTGATTATGCCCAATCTGTTGACTTGTGGATCACAATGAAGTGTGGAAAATTCTGAAAGAGATGGGAATACCATAACACATGACCTGCATCTTGAGAAATCTGTGCACAGGTCAGGAAACAACGGATAGATCTGGATGTGGAACAACAAACTGGTTCCAAATTGGGAAAGGAGTACGTCAAGTCTGTATAATGTCACTCTACTTATTTAACTTACATGCAGAGTACATCATGAGAAACACTGAGCTGGATGAAGCACACACTGGAATCAAGATTGCCAGAAGAAATATCAATAACCTCAGATATGCAGATGACACCACCCTTATGACAGAAAGTGAAGAACTAAAGAGCCTCTTGATAAAAGTGAAAGAGGAGCGTGAAAAAGTTGGCTAAAAACTCAGCTAAATTCAGAAAACTAAGCTCATGGCATCTGGTCCCATCACTTCATGGCAAATAGATGAAAAACAGTAGAAGCAGTGATAAGCTTTATTTGGAGGGGGGCTCCAAAATCACTGTAGATGGTGACTATAGCCATGAAATTAAAAGATGCTTGCTCTTTGGAGGGAAAGTCTTGACCAACCCAGACAGCATATTAAAAAGCAGAGACATTACTTTGCCAACAAAGTTCCATCTAGTCAAAGCTATGGTTTTCCAGTAGTCATGTATGGTGTGAGAATTGGACTATAAAAAAAGCTGAGCACCAAAAAATTGATGCTTTTGAACTGTGGTCTTGTAGAAGACTCTTGAGAGTCAGTTGGATGGCAAGGAGATCCAACCAGTCCATCCTAAAGGAAATCAGTCCTGAATATTCATTTGAAGGACTGATGCTAAAGTTGAAACTCCAATACTTTGGCCACCTGATGTGAAGAACTTACCTTTGGAAAAGACCCTGATGTTAGGAAAGATTGAAGGCGGGAGGAGAAGGGCATGATAGAAGATAATATGGTTGGATGACATCACCAACTCAATGGACATGAGTTTGAGTAAACTCTGGGGGTTGGTGATGGACAGGGAAGCCTGGCTTGCTGTTGTCCATAGGGTTGCAAATAGTTGGACATGATTGACAGACTGAACTGATCTGAACAAAAACAGAATGAAGGTGTTGAAAACGAGATGAATCTACTGATGAGCATGTGAAGAAAATATTTATATCATAAATTTTCTGAAATGCTTTTTTGAATTTGAGACTTGGTTACTCATTTTTAGCTTAAATATTTATTTTAAATGACAATTGGTTAATTTTATATTGACTCAAAGAAGTGTAGTCATTTTTTTATAGAACATNAAAATAAGAAAGGTTAGTGTTGACCAAATCTGTTGGAAAATATTCTACATTTTTAGAAAATCTTGTATATAACAGTATTATATTCCAAATGTAGTATATCCTTGGGTGACTCAAAAATCCAGCATGCCACTTTAATATGAAGTAGAACTATGCTTTCAGTTTTCTGGAGACAGAAAACATTTGGGGATGGGAAAGGTTATTAGGATTATATTAAACAGTAGAAATGTGAAACAATCATCATGGCTTTGACATCCCAGGGAGTGTTGTAGAACCTTTGCCATAGAGAAGATAGAAGAGTTATGGCTTTAGCACCCCAGCTTACACCAAATATGGCAAGTTTCATCAACCTGGATAGTTTCCCATTCAGTAAAATAACAGCTGCTCTACATGCCCAACTACCACCTCTTAGCTACTCTCTCACCTCCTCTCTCCTGCCTGAAATTTATCTCTACACATTCCATTTTACAAGTGTAATCCATATGTACTGGAGCCATATTAAGACAACTTTTAAGGAAGAACAAGATGGTGGAGGAGTAGACAGAGAAGAAGTACATCTCTCTCCACAGATACATCAGGAATACACCTTCAGACACAGAAGTGCATGCAGAACACCAGCTGAGAGCAGACAGGAGTACTTGGCCAGTGGAAAAGAATATATACAACCATACATACCTCAGTAAGACAAAAGAACTAGGGGGAAAAACAGGAGTGTTAGTAAGGACTGGACTTGCCCTTGGGGGTTGGGGGAACTGAGGCAGGAGTCTGATCCCCAGAGCAGAGCAATTGTCTGAGTCAAAGGAGGAACTTTTAAGGCTGAGAGTGAAACAGCTGATCTGTGGCAGCCTAAACGGAGTGAGAATCAGACACTCCTTGCCACAGTTATGCATACACTGGGCAGGAAGGTGGGTCTCCTGGAAGGGGCAGCAGCTAGGAGCTGGAGTTTAGGGATTGTGGAGTAATCCCAGGACAAGGGCTACTATTGACTGAGGAGAGATGGATTGAGGGGATGTGAGGGAGAATATCATGGTGGGAAATGCCTGTGGAGGAAAGCCAGGCGACCATGGAAGCAAGGCAATACTGCTGAGTCATGCATAGAGGGTGGAGCCATCACCATAGCCTCTCTTCCCACATGCCAGCATCAGCAGCTGAACAATAGAGAGGCTGGCCCATCAAATGCCTGACACAGTGAACTACAGATGAGGACCCCACACAGGCTGCCCCTTTAAGTGCCTGATGCACTGATCTACAGAGTAGGACCCCAGTCAGGGGGCCCCTCTATGTGTCTGATGCATGGAGCAACAGAGAAGGACCCCAGGAAAGTGATCCCTCTAAGTGCCTGAATGGGCAGAGCTATGCAGAAATACTGGCCAAAGAGGCCTTCTGATCACCAGCTACAAGAGGATTGAAAAAAAAAAATAATAATAATAATAACTGATAGGGCCATAACTCCTGCTCAGAGGAAGTCTGTGTCCCTAAACACTTGGTGCCACAAGGGTCCCCACAAGCCAAGCAGCTGCACCACCTGCACACTCAATTCTCACTGGGGCAGAGCTGCCACAGCCAAAGGTGGGGGGGGGCGGAGTGTTTATGCACACAGGGTTGTTTCAGTCCTGTCTGACTCTTTGAGGCCCTGTAGACTGTGGCCTATCAGGCTTCTCTGTCAGAGAGGGGGTTCTATAGGCAAGAATACTGGAGCGCATTGGCCAATACTGGTTGCCATACCCTTCTAGAGCACTATATTTCCTACTACCATAGCTTCCAATCCCCCTGAGTACCTGGTGCTGTCAGAACCCCTGCAGCTCAAGCAGCTGCACCACCTCCACACCTGGCCCTCACAGGGGCAAACCCCTTCCAGGGCAGTCTCAGGAGCTAAACTCCAGTGGACAACCCACATGCAGAGATAGACATAAAACAATAATTGAAACCCAGGGGCATTGTGGCTAAGGAAGAAAACCCAAAACCTTTAGATCAGCTGTAAAGTCTTCAGATTAAATCCACATGATCAACTAAGCAGACCCTGTGTCTATGGAATATATAAAAGGACATTGAGAACTCCCACAAAAGAAAACATACTAGCTCTGATAGCTGTGGACATTGGAATTAGGAACACACAGGAGTAAGGCCAGATTAGAACCTGAGCTGCCCCGACAGCAGGTCCAGAGACCAGCATAGTGTTGGAGAGCCTCCTAGGTAGATAAGGTTGACTGTGATTCCCAGCACGGGAAAGGACTCTGACAGCAGTGACTAAAGAAAAAACATTTATTATTCTTATATTTTGACTTGTTCTGTAGATTCTTTTGGATTTTTTTCTTTTCTTTCTTTTTTTTTTTTTAACTTTTTCCCCAACAACCCTGTTGTTGATTTTATTGGCACTAAGAAATCCAATTAAGCTTTTGAGCTTTCCTTTTTCTTCCTCAGTCACAATTTTCTATTGTTATCATAAACCTCTGCCTCTACTTTGGGTTTTTGCAATTCTGTGGAGTTTTCCTCTTTTTTTTCCTCTCTCTCTCTTTTTTTAAATTTTAATTTTTAAACCTATTATTGTTTCTACATTTATTTCTTTGTTTGCTTTTCCTACTGTTCTTTTCCCCTTGCAGTTAAAATTTAATGTATATAAATCTTCTTTATCTACCTCTATTTTAACTTTGCATTTCTATTCTTTCTTTCCTTTCTTCTCAACATATTTGTTAGTTTCATTTTCATTGCTTTATTTCCCAATTGGCACCTTGCATTAATTTTGTTTTCGAGTTTGTGCTTTAATTAGTTTTGTGCTGGTAGATAAAATTTTTGGTTTCCTTTGTTCACCAGGTCAATATACTGTACTCAATTTGTGATGGACTGTTTTGATTTGGCTTATGGTGTATATGTATATGTGTATATTCAGGCACACTTTCTATTGTTATAAATCTCTGCCTCTACATTGGGCTTTTCCAGTTATGTGGAGTTTTGTCTCCCCCCGCCTTTTCTTTCTTCTTCCACTTTTTCTCTTTCACTTTGTTATGATTTTGAATTTTAATTTTTTAACGTATTATTATTTTTCTACATTTATCCCTCTGTTTGCCTTTCCTACTGTTCTTTTCTCCTTGCAGTTAATCTTTAACATATATAAATCTTCTTAATATACCTCTATTTAACTCTGCATATCTATTATTTCTTTCCTTTCTTCTCAGCATATTTTTTAGTTTTGCTTTCATTGGTTTATTCCCCACTTGGCATCTTGCTTTAGTTTTGTTTTCCATTTTTTGCATTATTAATTTTGTTCTTAACTGGTAAATATAATTTTTTATTTCCTTAGCTTCCCAGATCAATCTACTGTACTTTATTTTTGTTGGACTGTTTTCACTTTGCTCATGGGTTTATATGTATATATGTATATTTCATTATTTTGATTATTATTTTCCTGATTTTGTGACTGCCATTGGTTTGGGGTTCATCTTTGGTTTCTCATTTTTAGATATTTGTTTTACTCTCCCTTAATGCCATAATAAACAACATGTGGCATATTTGTTCCTGACCAGAGATCAAACCCTGAGCCTTTGAAGTGGAAGCACTGGCTCCAAGACCCTAGACTACTGGAGAACTAACTCTAGGGATTATCAAGTAGGACTCACACAAAGGAAACCACTTGAATACAAGACCCAATCACCAGTAGCACCCTGAGCAGGATGCCTCAGCTAAACTACAACAACAACAAAAATAAATAAATAAAAAATAAAAACCCAGTCATCAGCAGACAGGAGTATCATTTCACTCAGCCTTGCCCATCAAAACAAACAAATGAACAAAACTCAGAATAAATCTCACCCTATACAAAGCTCACACAAACCACTGGACCAACCTTAGGAGGGCAGAAACCAAAAGGAAGAAATAATTCAAACTTCTTCAAGGAAAGAATTCAACTTTCCTTGAAGCCTGGGAAAAGGAGATCTCAAACACAATGACTTAAAAAAGAAAAAAAGAAAGAAAGAAAGAAAAGAAAAGAAAAGGCAGAGAAATGTGGCGCAAATAAAAGAGAAAAAAAGAAACACAGAAGTCCAAACAAATTTTTTCCATTTTAAAAATTACCTGAAAATTATCTGAAAAAGAATTCAGAATAATGATAGTAAAGATGACCAAAACTTGAAAACAAAAAGGAGAATATGCAAGAATCAATTAAGAAAGACCTAGAAGAATTAAAGAATAAACATACAGAGACAAACAATACAATTACTAAAATTAAAAATACTCTAGAAGGAATCAGTAGCAGAATATCTGAAGCAGAAGAACAAATCAGTGAGCTGGAAGGTATGGTGCTGGCCCCAAAACAGAAATATAGACCAATGGAGCAAGATAGAAAGACCATAAATAAACCCATGCACCTATGGATACCTTATTTTTGACAAAGGAGGCAATATATAATGGGGTAAAAAGCCTGTTCAATAAATGATGATAGGAAAGCTGGACAGCTACATGTAAAAGAATGAAATTAGAACACTTCCTAACATCAAACACAAAGATAAACTCAAATTGGAGTAAAGACCTAAATTTAAGACCAGAAATTTTAAAACTATTAGAGGAAAACATAGGCAGAACACTCGATGACGTAAATCAAACCAAGATCCCCTATGACCCACCTCTTAGAGTAATGGAAATGAAAACAAAAGTAAACAAGTGGGACTTGATTAAACTTAAAATCTTTTGCACAGCAAAAGAAGCTATAAGCAAAGTGAAAACAAAACCCTCAGAATGGGAGAAAATAATAGCAAATGAAACAACTGGCAAAGGATTAATTTCCAAAATATACAAGCAGCTCATACAACTCAATACCAGAAAAGCAAACAACACAAACAAAAAATGGGGAAAGGACCGAAACAGACAATTCTTGAAAAAAGACTTATAGATGGCTAACAAGCACATGAAAAGATGCTCAATACTGATTATTATTCAGTTCAGTCACTCAGCCGTGTCCAACTCTTTGCGACCCCATGAATTGCAGCATGCCAGACCTCCTTGTCCATCACCAACTCCCGGAGTTCACTCAGACTCATGTCCATCGAGTCGGTGATGCCATCCAGCCATCTCATCCTCTGTCGTCCCCTTCTCCTGCCCCCAATCCCTCCCAGCATCAGAATATTTTCCAATGAGTCAACTCTCAGCATGAGGTGGCCAAAGTATTGTAGTTTAAACTTCAACATCAGTCCTTCCAAAGAACACCAGGACTGATCTTTAGAATGGACTGGTTGGATCTCCTTACAGTCCAAGGGACTCTCAAGAGTCTTCTTCAACACCACAGTTCAAAAGCATCAATTCTTTGGTTCTCAGCTTTCTTCACAGTCCAACTCTCACATCCATACATGACCACTGGAAAAACCATAGGCTTGACTATATGGATCTTTGTTGGCAAAGTAATGTCTCTGCTTTTGAATATGCTATTAGGTTGGTCATAACTTTTCTTCCAAGGAGTAAGCGTCTTTTAATTTCATGGCTGCAATCACCATCTGCAGTGATTTTGGAGCCCCCAAATTAGAGAAATCCAAATCAGAACTACAATGAGATATCAGCTCACACTGGTCAGAATGGCCTTCATCTAAAAGTCTACAAACAGTAAATACTGAAGAGGGTGTGCACTGTTGGAGGGAATGTAAATCAATGCAGCCACTATAGAAGATGGAATGGAGATTCATTAAGAAACTAGGAATAAAACCACCATATGACTCAGCAATCCCACTTCTAGGCACATACCCTGAGGAAATAAAAATTGAAAGATACACATGTATCCCATTGTTCATTGCAGCACTATTTACAGTAGCTAGAACATGGAAGCAACCTTGATGTCCATCGACAGCTGAATGGCTAAAGAAGTTCTGGTATATATACACAGTGAAATATTACTCAGCCATAAAAAGGAATGCATTTGAGTCAGTTCTAATGAGGTGGATGAACCTAGAACCTATTATACAGAGTGAAGTGAATCAAAAAGATAAAGATAAATACTGTATTCTAACACATATGTATGAAATCTAGAAAAATGGTAAGAAGAATTTATTCACAGGGCAATGATGGAGAAACAGACATAGAGAATAGACTTATGAACATGGGGAGAGGGGAAGAGAGGGTGAGATGAATGGAAAGAGTAAAGTGGAAACTTATATTACCATATGTAAACTAGACAGCCAATAGGAATTTTCTGTATGGCTCAGGAAACTCAAATGGGGGCTCTATATCAACATAGAGGGTTGGGATAGAGAGGGAGATGGAAGGGAGTTTCAAAGGTGAGGGGATATATGTATACCTATGGCTGATTCATGTTGAAGTTTGACAGAAAATAGCAAAATTCTGTAAAGCAATTATCCTTCAATAAAAAGTATTAAAAAAGACAATTTTCAGCATTGGGCGACGCTTAAAAGAAGCATCAGTTGAATGTTAAAACTTTGAAAATTAACACAGTTGTTTAGCTTTCTGCCAGCAGATGAAGAACATATCATTATATTACAAATAAAATAAATAAAGGCACTTAACATTGTCTTTATACTTATATCTTTTCACTGTTTTGCTCTTTTCTTTTTTATGAATTAAGCAGGGTTATTTCAATATTAAGAAAGTATAACCTAAAACAACTCAACCACAATATGTAAAGCTGAAGTGATAATATGTATTATACTTTTTTCTAACATTTTTTTTTCACTCAGCTTCCTTTTTCTCTCCCTTCTCTATGTATTCAACTTTTATAATTTTTCCTTTTTCATCTATTTTACTTTCTGACTCTTTCTCATGCATCACTATATGGTCTGTTCTATCTTTAGCTTTTTGGTGAAGGCTAAGGATTTTCTAGTCACAGGACTGGAAAAGGTCAGTTTTCATTCCAATCCCAAAGAAAGACAATGCCAAACAATGCTCAAACAACCACAAAATTGCATTCATCTCACATGGTAGTAAAGTGATACTTAAAATTCTCCAAGCTTCAGCGGTATATGGACTATGAACTTCCAGATGGTCAAGCTGGTTTTAGAAAGGCAGAGGAACCAGAGATCAAATTGCCAACATCTGCTGGATCATGGAAAAAGTAAGAAGGTTCCAGAAAATCATCTATTTTTGCTTTATTGACTATGCCAAAGCCTTTGACTGTGTGAATCACAATAAACTGTGGAAAATTCTGAAAGAGATGGGAAACCAGACTACCTGATCTGCCTCTTGAGAAACCTGTATGCAGGTCAGGAAGCAAGAGTTAGAACTGGACATGGAACAGACTGGTTCCAAATAGGAAGAGGAGTATGTCAAAACTTATATTGTCACCCTGCTTATTTAACTTATATGCAGAGTACATCATGAGAAACGTTGGCCTGGAAGAAGCACAAGCTGAAATCAAGATTGTTGGGAGAAATATCAATAACCTCAGATATGCAGATGACACCACACTTATGGAAGAAAGTGAAGGAGAACTAAAGAGCCTCTTGATGAAAGTGAAACTAGAGTGAAAAAGTTGGCTTAAAGCTCAACATTCAGAAAAATAAGATCATGGTATCTGATCCCATCACTTCATGGGAAATCGATGGGGAAGCAGAAAAAGTAGCTGACTTTGTTTTGGGGCTCCAAAATCACTGCAGATGGTGATTGCAGCTATGAAATTAAAAGACATTTACTCCTTGGAAGGAAAGTTATGACCAACCTAGAGAGCAGATTGAAAAGCAGAGACATTACTTTCCCAAGAAGGTCCGTCTAGTCAAGGCTATGGCTATTCCAGTGGTCATGAATGGATGTGAGAGTTGGACTATAAGGAAAACTGAGCCCCGAAGAATTGATGTTTTTGAACTCTGGTATTGAAGAAGACTCTTGAGAGTCCCTTGGACTGCAAGGAGATCCAACAAGTCCATCTTAAAGGAAATCAGTCCTAAATATTCCTTGAAAGGACTGATTCTGAAGCTGAAACTCCAATACTTTGGCCACCTGATGAGAACTGACTCATTTGAAAAGACCCCAATGCTGGGAAAGATTGAGGGCAAGAAAAGGAGATGATAGAGGATAAGATGGTTGGATAGCATCACTGATTCAGTGGACATGAGTCTGAGCAACCTTCATGAGTTGATGATGGACAGGTAGCCTGGCATGCTGCCATCCATGGGGTCGCAACAAGTCATAGTAGACTGAGAGACTGAACTTAAGTGAACTGAACTGATCATATTTAAACTAATTTTACATATAGTGAAATTTAAAAAAAAAACCCATGACATTTGTGTTAAAATGAGGGAGTAAGACAAGACTATTGCTGGTAAGTATATCAGAGTAACCTGGGGATTGAAGATTCCTGCTTTCAAGCAGGGACTGTTTGTGAAGGTGTCTGATAAATATGTAAATATTTGCTAAATGAGTTACACTAGATACAAAATTCTAGTTCTTAAAATGGTGGTAAGGAGCTATCCTATATACATTAGGGAAGAACTGACTCCATCTATATACTCAAATTTATGAAGGCCACCCAGGAGGAAGGAGTCACTTCTTGAGAAAGCAACACAAAAATAATTTTTCTAAAATTGGAGGAAAATTGTTTTACAGTGTGTTCATTTCTGCTGAACAACATGAATCAGCCATAAGTATTAATATATATTATAATATATATAAGTATACATATACTTATATATATGTGTGTGTGTATATATATATATATGTATATCCCCTTCTGCTTGATCTTCCCTCCCACCTTCCCCATCCCACCACTCTAGATCATCACAGAGCTTTGAGGTGAATTCCCTGTGGTGTATAGCTGCCTCCCAATAGCTCCCTATTTTAACATGGTGGTGTATAAATGTTAATGCTATTCTCTCAATTCATCTGTCCCTCCTCCATTATGTCCACAAGTCAGCTCTCTACATCTGTATCTCTATTCTTGCCCTTTAAACACATCAGTACCATTTTTCTAGATCCCATGTATATACATTAATATATGATATTTATTTTTCTCTTTCTGACTTACTTTGTTCTGTATAACAGGCTCTAAGTCCATCCACTTCACTACAGCTGACTCAAATTTGTTGCTTTTCATGGTTGAGTAATATTCTATTGTATATATGTACCACAACTTCTTTATCCAATCATCTGTTGATCACCATCTGGGTTGCTTCCATGAACTAGCTATCTTAAATAAAGTTGCTGTGAATATCGGGGTACATGTGTCATTTTGAATCATAATTTTATAATGGAGTTTGCCCCACAGTGGGATTGCTGTGTCAAATGGTTTTTTTTTTTTCCTAGTTTTTTAAGGAGTCTACATACTGTTTTCCATAGTGGTTATATCAATTTACATTTCCACCAAGAGTGTAAGAGGGTTCTCTATTCTCTACATCATCTCCAGGATTTATTGTTTGTAATTTTTTTGGTGATGGCCATTCTGGCTGGTGATAACTTAAATGTAACACCAGACATTATAAAACTCTTAGAAGAAAACATAGGGAGACCACTCTTTGACACAAATAGCAGCAAGACTATCTTTGACCCATCTCTTATTGTAATGGAAATAAAAACTAAAAGAAGCATATGGGACCTAATTAAACTTAAAAGCTTTGTAAACCAAAGGAGAAAGGAAACTATAAACAAGATTGAAAGACGACCCTTAGAATGGAAATTAATAATAATAATAGCAAATGAAGCAACAAAGGATTATATAAGGGGCTCAATATCAGAAAAACAAGCAATCCAATAAAAAAAAAAAAAACAATGAAAAACTTAAAACAGACCTATGTCAAAGAAGACATACAGATGACTTATAAACACATGAAAAGATGTTCAGTGTTGCTCATTATTAGAGAAAAGAAAATTTTAATGAATTAATTTCATTGGGATCTCATAACCCTGATTTACATTGCAGCCAGGGGCACTTATTCCTCCTATTAGTTGGAGTGTTGCATTGTAAATGATGAGGTAAATAGTATCATCATTTACAATATGTGCATACTATGGTCACCTTGAAAGTGAGGATGAGAAATATCAAAATGGACTTTTTATAAGTCCAGGCATGAAAATGCTATACATTATTTCAGCCCACACTCCATTGGTTAGAATACCCAATTTTATCATAGTAGAGGTACTGTGCATACTTTAAATTATCCTGAATAATCTCTAAATTATTTTCAGTTTTAATTTTCATTTTTACTTTATTTTGCTTTACAATACTGTATTGGTTTTGCCATACATTGACATGAATCAGCCATGGGTGTACATGAGTTCCCAATCCTGAAACCCCCTCCCACCTCTCACCCCATATCATATCTCTGGATCATTTTGACAGCAAGTGGTGCTGGATTTTTCAATAGAAGACTGAGCATTTGAAGTTTAGATGAAGAAATTGGTTGTCATAGGCTGAGATGAGATGAGATGAGATGAGGTAAAATTAGAGTATGAGAAAGGTATTCAAGGAATAGAAAGATAGAAGCAATATATATTTACTACACACTGTCCTCAAGAAAAGGGAATTCTCAATTTAAATCATTTTCAGAATGTGATTATAGATTATACATAAATGAAAATGAAATTTAGTAAATTCATTAACTGATTATTTGCTAAAATTAAATATTTTATACTTATATGACATCAGATGACCAGAAATATCAAATACAATTATACCACTTCATTATAGATTTGAGATTCCATTTAAGTATTTTAAAATGTATACTCAAAATATATATTCT
>SJYQ01104754.1:21898-56582 GCA_006410935.1 Redunca redunca
GGAATATAAAATTTGAAATATGGTATAATCAAATTTTATGAAGAATAATTTAACAATCTTTTTAGCCTTTGATAAATCTGTAGGTGATGTTTCCTTATTTTCTTCATATTTTCCTTATTTTTTTATCCCATTTGTTAAATATTAATTTTCTGTGTCCTGTAGATTTAGTCCATTTACCTCTGTAAGTGCAACCAATCACTTGCCTTTCTGATCAAAAAAGACTACAGAGATAAGAACTGTGACTTTAAGATTATGCAAGCCACAAGTGGATAGATGGCATGACATACCAAGGTAACATGTTAACTTTACCAGGTGATCATTTTAAAAGCAAAATCTCTCTGTGTTCCATTATAAAAGCAAATATTAAGGAAAGCAGAGAAATACAACATAATTGAAGATAAAATATTCATTTTATGGCTTATGTCCTTTTCTTCTCAGAGGATTTGAAAAGAATATAACAATTTTTTCTCAAGGTTCACTATGTCTTCCAACAGTGAATTAAAATGAAAGACATATACTTGAATACCAACAATGTGTTGCCTGAATAAACAATGTCTGGATTGACCAAAAAATACAACTTTTTAAAATCTAAGTAACAATGGCTTTTTACTGAAGCATAGTTTTGACTTTAAATTTATCTTTTCGTGTGTTGCGGTTCAAAGCACTTTTGATTAAAAAAAAATTGTATGTATGTATTATGTATGTTTTCTATAGCATGAATTTTCAATGATAAAAAGTATCTTAGACTATCTAACATGAAAACTATATATGTGAAAAAGCTTATTCATTATATTGTTAAATAAATACATTTAATAGTATGAATATACATTTTTGACTCTTTGTGATCCCATGGACTGTAGCTTGCCAGGTTCCCCTGTCCATGGGATTTCTCCAGGAAAGAATAACGGAGTGGTTAGCCATCCCTTTTTCTAGGGAATCGAACCTGGGTCTTTTTTATTGCAGGCAGATTACTTACCATCTGAGCCACCAGGGAAGTTCCATTTCATATTACGTTATGCAATATCCAACTGTACTTGTAAGTTTATTTACTTTCCTCCAGCAATAAGATTTTTTATCAGTGTGTTTAATTTCAGAAATTTCTATAGTATTATACCCCATGTTTTCATTATAATTCATTCAACTCTGAAGGATGTTGCATAGTTTTCCTGAAAATTATATTAAAAAAGATTTAAAAAAAAATCAGTTTGCAAAATTTGCCCAAATGACAGTTAACTTACTAGTTAGGCCACTATGCTTTCTCTGTAACTCAAGTAAAAATACTGATTGTTTTATTCACTACTTGATAGTCAGTTCTTAGACATAACAATTGGAAATACAAATAAAATATTTCACTATTGAATACAGTTACTAGCTATTGCTTAGTTTTACACTTTCTTCTCTAGCTGCATGTGCAAAATCATTATTTCTTTTATTCATTTTTACCAATATGCTGATGTCTGCATTCCTAATGGAAATTTGTTTACTATTTATATTTTCAATACTAGTCAGTTAGAGCAACCACCTCAGCATTTCAAAGCTCAATCAATAACACAATCATTACTTTGTGCTAAGTGACCCAATCATGCCCAACTCTTTGTGAGCCTATGGAATGTAGCTAGCCAGGATTCCCTGTCCATGGGAAATCCCAGGCAAGGATACAAGTTGAGTAGGCATTTGCATCATTACTTTACAAAAGTTAAAATTGAACCAGTGGAAAAATCACTATCTCAGACGGTGGATTCTGAATCCTGTCTGTATGTTGGAATTCCCTGAAGAGTTTTAAAAAGTACCAAAGACCTAGTCTAACCAAAGTACATTTGGAGGTTTTCTTTTCTTTTTTTTTTTTTTTTAATTAACTAACACAGTGCTTGTGAAAACCCTAGGGGCACAATTATTACTAAAAAAAAAAATATTTATTTGATAATAATTAAGCTGTTATTTAGTCACTAAGCTGTGTCCAAAATTTTTAAGTTCCCATGGACTATAGCTCATCAGAGTCCTCTGTCCAGGGGATTTCCTAGGCAATAATACTGGAGTGGGTTGCATTACCTTCTTCAGGGGATCTTCCAAACCTAAGGATGGAACCCACATCCCCTGAGTGGGCAGGCAGGTTTTTTACTACTGAGCTACCAGGGAAGCCCAATATTTAAGTACATATTTTAACTTCTGAGATCCTTTATTGATATTATCATATTTTATTCTAACCCTATTCATCTCTTTATCAACCACTTGATACCTTGACAGAGAGAAACATATATCATTCACTGAAAACTAATTTATATTTTAGACCATGAATATCTAGTTTAAAAAATACAACCCATCAGTTCAGTTCAGTTCAGTTCAGTTGCTCAGTCGTGTCTGACTCTTTGAGACCCCATGAATCACAGCATGCCAGGTCCTCCTGTCCATCACCAACTCCCGGAGTTCACCCAAACTCATGTCCATCGAGTCAGTGATGCTATCCAGCCATCTGATCCTCTGTCGTCCCCTTCTCCTCCTGCCCCCAATCCCTCCCAGCATCAGAGTCTTTTCCAATAAGTCAACTCTTTGCATGAGGTGGCCAAAATATTAGAGTTTCAGCTTTAGCATTGGTCCTTCCAATGAACACCCAGGACTGATTTCCTTTAATATGGACTGGTTGGAACTCCTGGAAGTCCAAGGGACTCTCAAGAGTCTTCTCCAACACCACAGTTCAAAAGCATCAATTTTTCGGCACTCAGCTTTTTTCACAGTTCAACTCTCACATCCATACATGACCACTGGAAAAACCATAACCTTGACTAGAGGGACCTTTGTTGGCAAACTACTGTCTGCTTTTGAATATGTTATCTAGGTTGGTCATAACTTTCCTTCCAAGGAGTAAGCGTCTTTTAATTTCATGGCTAAAATCACCATCTGCAGTGATTTTGGAGCCCAAAAAAATAAAGTCTGACACTATTTCCACTGTTTCCCCATCTACTTTCCATGAAGTGATGGGACCAGATGCCATGATCTTTGATTTCTGAATGTTGAGCTTTAAGCCAACTTTTTCAATCTCCTCTTTCACTTTCATCAAAAGGTTTTTTTAGTTCCTCTTAACTTTCTGCCATAAGAGTGGTGTCATCTGAATATCTGAGGTTATTGATATTTCTCCCAGCAATCTTGATTTCAGCTTATGCTTCTTCCAGCCCAGCGTTTCTCATGATGTACTCTGCATATAAGCTGAATAAGCAGGGTGACAATATACAGCCTTGATGTACTCCTTTTCCTATTTGGAACCAGTCTGCTGTTCCATGTCCAGTTCTAAATGTTGCTTCCTGACTCGAATACAGGTTTCTCAAGAGGCAGGTTAGGTGGTCTGGTATTCCCATCTCTTTCAGAACTTTCCACAATTTATTGTGTTTCACACAATCAAAGGTTTTGCCATAGTCAATAAACAGAAATAGATGTTTTTCTGGAACTCTCTTGCTTTCTCCATGATCCAGCGGATGTTGGCAATTTGATCTCTGGTTCCTCTCCCTTTTCTAAAACCAGCTTGAACATCTGGAAGTTCATGGTTCACGTATTGCTGAAGCCTGGCTTGGAGAATTTTGAGCATTTCTTTACTAGCATGTGAGATGAGTGCAATTGTGTGGTAGTTTGAGCATTCTTTGCCATTGCCTTTCTTTGGGATTGGAATGAAAACTGACCTTTTCCAGTCCTCTGGCCACTGCTGAGTTTTGCTGGCATATTGAGTGCAGCACTTTCACAGCATCATCTTTCAGGATTTGAAATAGCTCAACTGGAATTCTATCACCTCCACTAGCTTTCTTCTTAGTGATGCTTTCTAACATCCACTTGACTTCACATTCCAGGATGGCTCTAGGCGAGTGATCACACCATCATGATTATCTTGGTCCTGAAGATCTTTTCGTTGTATAATTTTCTTATCTTCCCGTGAAACATAATAGCAAAGGATTTCAAGTAACAAAAGAAGAGATACAACAAGTTGACAAATGCAGAAAACATGGTTATTCTAACTGATATTTGGGCTTCCCTAGTGGCTCAGTTGGTAAAGAAACCACCTGCAATGCAAGAGACCTGGGTTTGATCCCTGAGTGAGGAAGATTCCTGCCCTCTACCCCCAGAGAAGGAAAGGGCAATCATCTCATGAAGATTTCAGTCTGTGCAGTCACTCAGTCGTGTCCAACTTTTTCGAATCCATGGGCTGCAGCACATCAGGCCTCTCTGTCTATAACCAACTCCTAAACCTACTCAAACTCATGTCCATCAGTTGGTGATGACATCCAGGCATCACATCCTCTTTCATCCCCTTCTCTTCTCACCTTCAATCTTTCCCAGCATCAGGGTCTTTTCAAATGAGTCAGTTCTTCGCATCAGGTGGCAAAAGTAATGGAGTTTCAACTTTAGTCCTTCCAATGAATATTCAGGACTAATTTCCTTTAGGATTGACTGGTTTAATCTCCATTCAGTCCAAGGGACTCTCTAGAGTCTTCTCCAATACCACAGTCCAAAAACATCAATTCTTTAGTGCCCAGCTTTCTTTAGAGCCCAACTCTCACATCTATACATGACCACTGGAAAAGCCATAGCTTTGACTAGATAGATCTTTCTTGGCAAAGTAATGTCTCTGCTTTTTAGTATGCTCTCTAGGTTGGTCATACCTTTTCTTCCAAGGAATATGTTTCTTTTAATTTCATGTCTGCTGTCACCATATGCAGTGATTTTGGAGCCCAAGAAATAAAGTCTGTCATTGTTTACACTGTTTCCCCTTCTATTTGCCATGAAATGATGGGACTAGATGCCATGATCTTCGTTACTTGAATGCTGAGTTTTAAGTCAGCTTTTTATATTTCCTCTTTCATTTTCATCAAGATGCTTTTTAGTTCTTCTTCACTTTCAGCCGTAGGGGTGGTGCCATCTGCATATCTGAGGTTACTGACCTTTCTCCCAGCAATCTTGATTCCAGCTTGAGCTTCATCCAGCCTGTCATTTCACATAAGGTACTCTGCATAGAATTTTAAAAAGCAGTTTGACAATGTATCACCTTGACATATTCCTTTCCCAATTTGGAACAAGTCTGTTGTTCCATGTCTGGTTCTAACTGTTGGTTGTTGACCTGCACACAAATTTCTCAGGAGGCAGGTAAGGTGGTCTGGTATTCCCATCTTTCTAAGAATTACCGACAGTTTGTTGTAATCCACACAGTCAAATACTTTGGAATGGCCAATAAAGAAGTAGATGGTTTTCTGGAAGAAAAGTTATGACCAACCTAGATAGCATATTAAAAAGCAGAGACATTACTTTGCCAGCAAAGGTCCATCTAGTCAAGGCTATGGCTTTTCCAGTAGTCATGTATGGATGTGAGAGTTGAACTATAAAGAAAGCTGAGCACTGAAGAACTGATACTTTTGAACTGTGGTGTTGGAGAAGACTCTTGAGAGTCACTTGAACTGAATAGAGATCAAACCAATCCATCCTAAAGGAAATAAGTTCTGAATATTCATTGGAAGGACTGATGCTGAAAGTGAAACCCCAATACTTTGGCCACCTGATGTGAAGAGCTAACTCATTTGAAAAGTCCCTGATGCTGGGAAAGATTTAAGGTGGGAGACGAAGGGGTCGACAGAGGATAAGATGGTTGGATGGCATCACCTACTCAGTGGATATGAGTTTGAGTAAACTCTGGGCATTCATGATGGACAGGGAGGCCTGGTGTGCTGCAGTCCATGGTGACACAAAGAGTTGGACACGACTGAACAAATGAATTTAACTGAACTTGCTTTTTCAATGATCCAAGGACTGTTGGCAATTTGATCTCTGCTTCCTCTGCCTTTTCTAAGTCTATTTTGGATATCGGGAAGTTCTTGGTGCATATAATGCTGAAGCCTCACTTCGAGAATTTTGAACATTACTTTGCTAGCATGTGAGATGAGTGCAATTGTGTGGTAGTTTGAACTTTCTTTGCATTGCCTTTCTTTGGAGTTGGAATGAAAACTGACCTTTTTCAGTCCTGTGGCCACTGCTGAGTTTTCCAAATTTGCTGGTATATTGAGTGCAGCACTATCACAGCATCATCTTTCAGGATTTGAAGTAGCTCAACTGGAAATCCATCACTTCCACTAGTTTTGCTCATAGTGATCCTTCCTAAGGCCCACTTGACCTCACATTCCAGGATGTCTGGCTCTAGGTGAGTGATAACACCATTGTGGTTATCTGAGTCATTAAGATCTTTTTTTGCATAGTAATCTCATGGACAGAAGAGCCCGAAAGAAGGGCAAAGTGAATCAAATAGCAAATATTTTTAAAAGATAATACTTGAGGTTTGTAAAAATGCAGGTCCAATAGAAGCTCATAAAACAATGGTGGTCATATAAATTTGGACTGTAAGGAGATCCAACCAGTCCATCGTAAAGGAGATTAGCCCTGGTTGTTTTTGGGAAAGAATGATGCTAAAGCTGAAACTCCAGTATTTTGGCCACCTCATGCGAAGAGTTGACTCATTGGAAAAGACTCTGATGCTGGGAGGGATTGGAGGCAGGAGGAGAAGGGGACGACAGAGGATGAGATGGCTGGATGGCATCACCGACTCGATGGATGTGAGTTTGAATGAACTCTGAGAGTTGATGATGGACAGGGAGGCCTGGTGTGCTGCGGTTTGTGGGGTCACAAAGAGTCGGACACGACTGAGCAACTGAATGAACTGAACAGATGAACATATTGGTAATTTTTTATTGTTGTTTTTCAGTCCCTCAGTCATATTTGACTCTTTGCAACCCCATGGACTAGAGCATGCCAGGCTTCCCTGTCTTTCTCCATTTCTTGACATTTGCTTTTCATATTCAAATTACATTTTATCATCTTTGGACGTTTGAAAACAGATTAAATATCCAATGACAAAAATAAGCATGGTGTATTTACTCAAAGCTTTACTATGTGGCAGTTGTGATCATAATAAAAAAGTTGTAGACTTAGAAATAAAGCTAAAGACAAAAAATTGTACGTATAATTGGACAACATGCATGTAAACACATTTAAACCATTTTATTGTCTCTTCTGGTTTCTTAGATTTATTAATAGTTGTAAACTGTTTATGTTTCCCTGTATAAAAAAATAAAAATAGGAAAGCAATTATAGCATCTCAAACAATGATGGGGAATATACAGATGCCTTTCTTTAGAGATCTTAATTTTTCATAAGTGCTATTTCTGTTGAAACTTTTGCAATGACAATGTTATTCCTCAAAGATGACATAACATACTTACAGGAACTAGTGATAAAGTTGCAAGTCAAATAAGAATTGAATGTTTCTGGAATATATCCCATGAAAATATGACTATATAATTTGTTATGTAATTTTTTAGTATAGTGTGAAATGGGTATTGGTAACAATGTTTCCAGGACTAAGGTTTAAACTAGACCTCTCTGAGGCAATCAAGGTTTAACATTTACCTTACACGTGAATCCAAATAATGGTAGAAACTTCAAAGCAATAATATTAAACATGTTGTTCGTTGTGTCTTTAATTTTTTTCTTTTCCTCATTGCAAATCATAATATTTCAGTTTAATCCTACAGGTAATACTTGCCATGATTAAAAAAGTATTCTCCTAATGGATGAAATAAAAGTATTATTTTTGTTAATGCACATGAAAAGTTTTTTTTGAAAAATCCTGGTGTCTCTTCTTACTATATTAGTCATTTCAATTGTTTACCAGGTTCACTTGACCATACTTATCAACATTGTCTTGTCAGGGAAGTGTGTAATTTCCTTGGTCTTTCTCTTCACAACAAAAATTTGAATCCACGGATGGACCAGTGTTATAGCCCCATGTAATTTCCTTGGTAGGACCTGTGTTACAGCTTCTTGTTACAGCTGTTTTATTTAGAAAGCAAAGGAAAATACATCCTTGAAGTGTGAGTGCAGGTCGACCCAGAAAAACACGAAAAGAAGGAGAAACCCCAAAGCCTAATTTTGGTTCTTCTTTTTATCTGTTTTATTTTTCCTCCCTCTGAGCCTACCCTATGTAAATTGGGCTAGCCAGGAATGGCTCTTTGCTTCACCTGAGGTTCTCTCAGAGAAGGCAATGGCAACCCACTCCAGTACTCTTGCCTGGAAAATTCCATAGACAGAGGAGTCTGGAAGGCTGAAGTCCATGGGGTCACTAAGAGTCAGACACGACTGAGCATCTTCACTTTCACTTTCATGCATTGAAGAAAGAAATGGCAACCCACTCCAGTGTTCTTGTCTGGGGAATCCCAGGGACAGGGGAGTCTGGTGGGCTACCGTCTATAGGATCACACAGAGTCGGACATAACTGAAACAACTTAGCAGCAGCAGCAGCAGCAGCAACAGCAGAGTTTCTCTGGTCCTTGGACCTTTCTTTGTTCTATTTGCACAGGCTTTTCTCTTATTTGTCTTTTAGCCATGACCATTTTGGGCTCCTTTTTCCTATTCTAACTACCTCACATTCCCCCCTCAAGAGATGGGAGGCCCAATTCTCTAGGAATATGGGCACTGAGACTTCACTGGCTACATCCTGTTGAATGGACAGCGAGGGGCATTGGGCCTCCCCCTCTCCCTAGTCTCAAGCTTCAGAGTACTTATAGCAGTGTCCATCTAGGGTGAGTGATATTTTCCATGGTTTGCTTTAGTTTTATATATCATCTTTGAACTGGCGATGCGTGTTGTATTTAGTTGACTTGGGCAAAGAAAAAACGGATTGGACAATCAATAATACATGGAGCAATCATAAGCAGCATCAATATGGTAATAACAAGGATTAGTAGGGGCATTAGCCAACTCCAAATTCCCCCTAACCAGGAAAAGTATCCCCCTCAAGAGAGACCGTAGCCACCTCGAGAACTCTCTAGCTCGTTCTTGGAGATCCTGTAGGATCTAAATGCTTTTCCTGAGGTCTGTGAGACTTTCTTTAACTTATTTGGAGGCATTTCCCCAGAAAGAACATGTCTCACTCAAGATGGCTCAAGTCCCTCGTTGTTCAGGATCAGGAGATCTATCTTCTGTCTATTTTGGAATACAATGCCTGCCAAGCTATGTAGGTTCTTTAGAGCTATCCTGAGAAATCTTATTCCCAGAAACTTAATTTTGGGGGTGTTAATTAGAATGACACTCATTTGTAGTCCTGAATAGGTATCTGATCTCACAGGTGTATTGAGTGTCCTCTTCTGTTTTTTTCCACGGCTTGACTCATGAGTAGTGAATCCAGGAGTCATGTCCTGATACCTTGACTGCTGTGGGGGTAGAAAGTATTGCAGGGTAGGGGTCCTTCCATGTGGGCTGGATTTGAGCCTTTTGGTCCAATCTTTCTAGACTTTAATTAAGACTTGAGTCCCTGGAGCATATAGTGGTGGCTCTTTAGAATCCTTTGCCTCTTGGTTGACACCCTACAAGTGTATATGCTGTTGGAATTCCCCAGTGGCCATGGTATAAGACCAGATGGTCTGAGATTCTGGATCTAGGAAGAGGTCATTGACATTAAAAAAAGGTCTCCCATATAGCATCTAATAAGGACTTAGAGCAACCTGTTCCTTAGGGCCAATACGAGTGTGGAGGAGAGCTATTGGCAAAGCCTCCTTCCATCTCAGGGCGGTCTTCTGGGTTATCTTTGTTTATCACTGATTTTAAGAATTGGTTGGCTCTTTCTACTTTTCCTGAAGACTGAGACCTCCAAGCACAATGGAGATAATATGTAATGTCCAATGTTTTAGAGACCCCTTGGGTAACCTTAGAAGTAAATGATGTACCATTGTCAATCTTAATGACCTGGGCAGACCAAATCTCAGAATGATTTCATGAAGCAGTTTTTTTTTTGTTTTTGTTTTTGTTTTTGTTTGTTTGTTTTTAACCACCTCCTCTGCCTTCTCAGTCTTGGTGGGAAAGCCTTAAATCCATCCTGTGATTTTATCTATCATGACTAATAGGTAGTTATACACTTGAGAAGTTGGCTTAAAGCTCAACACTCAGAAAACCAAGATCATGGTATCTGGTCCCATCACTTCATGGGAAATAGATGGGGAAACAGTGGAAACAGTGTCAGACTTTTATTTTTTTGGTGCTCCAAAATCACTGCAGATGGTGATCGCAGCCATGAAATTAAAAGATGCTTACTCCTTGGAAGGAAAGGTATGACCAGATAGCATATCCAAAAGCAGAGACATTACTTTGCCAACAAAGGTCCGTCTAGTCAAGGCTATGATTTTTCCAGTGGTCATGAATGGATGTGAGAGTTGGACTGTGAAGAAAGCTGAGTGCCAAATAATTGATGCTTTTGAACTGTGGTGTTGGAGAAGACTCTTAAGAGTCCCTTGGGCTGCAAGGAGATCCAACCAGTCCATCCTAAAGGAGATCAGTCCTGGGTGTTCATTGGAAGGACTGATGCTGAAGCTGAAACTGAAACTCCAGTACTTTGGCCACCTCATGCGAAGAGTAGACTCATTGGAAAAGACTCTGATGCTGGGAGGGATTGGGGGCAGGAGGAGAAGGGGAGGACAGAGGATCAGATGGCTGGATGGCATCACCGACTCGATGGACATGAATTTGGGTGAACTCTGGGAGTTGGTGATGGACAGGGAGGCCTGTTGTGCTGTGATTCATGGGGTCGCAAAGAGTTGAACATGACTGAGTGACTGAATTAACTGAACTGAACTGAACTGAAACTAGCATCAGTATGAAGCCCATCTGCCAGTCCTCTCCTGGGTAGGTTCAGCATTGTTGCATGGTGTGGGCTAGCTCGAGTCTTCAGGCTTCTTGGGTGTTGTTTAATTGGCAAGTGGAACAAAGAGAATACCAGTTGTCTTATAATTTTTTGGAGACCCGTTCCTCTGAAGGACCTTTTTAATAGTCTTTGTGATGCCTTCTTACCTAAATGAGTGGTGGCATGTAAGGAGTCAACCAACTTCCAATGGAGGTTCCTGGGCAGAAAAAGGAGTCCCTCCTTTTAGAACCACCCCATATGATTTTCTTCAAAGCCCTCACTCTTAGTTTTAAGAGTCTCACCTTCAGTATATGAAGGAGTTTCTGGCAAATTAGTCTGTGGAACTAAGGTTGCAACCCCTTTTGGGTCACTGCCCTGTAATGCTGCTCTGTTAGCTGCCTGATTGGCTGCTTGGTTCCCGTGCCTCTTCTGTGCTCCCTTTTTGGTGTCCTTTACAGTGGGAGACTGAAGTCTCAGTGGGAAAAATGAACTGCTTCCAAGAACCTAACGATTTGATCACCATATTTGATTAGGAACCCTCAGGTGGTCAGGTGGGTTCTTTCTTTCCAAATAGCAACATGTGCATGAAGCACCAGAAAGGCATACTTGAAGTCAGTATAAATAGCTATTGTTTTTCCTTTTCCCAGCTCTAAACCTCAAGTCAGGGCTATGAGCTCAGCCAATTGGACTGAAGTACCCGGCGGCAAAGGTTTAGCCTCTATCGTCTCAAAATTGGAGACTACTGCATATCTAGCTCTTCTTTTTCCATCCAAGAGAAAGTTGCTTCCATCAGTGCACCAGATTTCCGCAGGACTGCTCAGAGGATCTTCTGACAATCCCTCTTGGGGTTTTGTTCAGTGGTCCAAATTTCCTAGGCAAAAGTGAAAGCAGAGAGAGCCCTCGGGGGTTAGGCAGGAGGATGACCTGGCTAAGATCCTCACAAGCGGATATATTCAGGCCTGGATTTTCTATCAGCACTACTTGATATCTGAGGATCCTTTGATCAGACATCAGACTCCATAAATGGCCTCTCCCATTCAGGAGTTGTTTCACTTGGTGGCTGTTAAAAGCATTTGCCCCCAAGAGATGGTTTTAAAGCATCTTCTATCAGGACTACAACAGCTGCAAGATTTTGAAGGCAGGGAAAGATCTCTTCTCATTAAGGTAATAGAACACTCAGGGGCCACCAGAAACTGGTAGGGAAATATTTGTTCATCCCAGCAACAAAGAAGTGCTTGTGTGAAATTTTTGTAATTGTTTTTCCTGTAACATCCAAAATAGTACAGGTTTGGGAGGAGAAGGTGCCAAAGTAGGAGGTCAGGGCAGAGTAGGTAGCCCCTATGTTAACCAAGAAATCTCAGACCTACCTTCCACATCCAGTTGTACTCTTGGCTCCAGCCCTGTGATGGTTATCTGTGACAGGCAGGCTGGCTGGAGCAGGCCACTTCAGTCCTGTTGAACCATAGTGAGGGAAGACTTGGCACCTGACCTTGAGGCTCTTGGTTCCCAAGAGAAGAGTGCCGCCCAATGTCCAAATTGATGATATCTGCAACAAGCCTTTTTAGGAAACTTGTCTTAATTTGGACACTCTTTGGCCCAATGTCCCACCTGTCTACAGATTAGGCATTTTCCTAGTGTCTTGACCTTCAAGGACTTGGTGTTTTCCATAGGGCTTCTGTGGCGGGAGGCCAGCATCAGGGTGTGACTTATCTCTTTCATTTTCTCTCTTTCCTGGGCCTTGGCTTCCCTCTCCTGTTTACAGTTATAAAAGGTATTGGTGGCTGTCTGAAATATCTCATCTGAAAAGGCAGCAGGGGTCATACTGCTATAGCTGTTGTAACTTTATCCTGATGTCTGATGAACACTGGGATAGGAATTTGACCTTTAAAATCACCTGTCCCATGTAAGAGTCTAAGTCCAGATTGGTAAACTTTTGTAGGGACTCTTTTAGGCTTTCCAGGATGGCAATGTAGTTTTTACTGGACTACTAAGTTATTACAGACTGGGCACAGTCCCGCAACTAATAAGCTTCCTTTTATTTTCATGGGTGGACTTCATTAGGGGCGAGTCTTTCTGAAGCTTATTCTACCCAATACTGTTGTAACCTGAGATCTGGGCATCCTCCAGTCAGGGTGCAGATCCCCAGGCAGGTTGAGGTGTGACAACCTCCTGGAGGTCGAGTCTCCGGGCAGGTCAAGGCAGGTCAGCCTCCCGAGAATTGGGTCCCTTGGCAGATCGAGATATGTTGACCTCCTGGGACCCCTGGACTGGCAGATCACCCAGCAGCTTGAGGCATGACAACCTCCTGGGTACTGGATCCCTAGGCAGGTTGAGGCAGGTCCACCTTCTAGGTTCCCCAGGCTGGAGTTGGGCATCCCCAAGGTCTCCAGCATGACATGTACTGGATAGGATTAAGGGGTTATAATCTTAACTCATTGCTGGTTTGTTCACTACAGATGGGAATAGATACCATGATGTCAAGTAATCCAAGTCTGTGTTCTGAGACTAGGAATCTGACAAAATAACCATAAGTCCCTTCCTTTTATTGCTCTGAGGGAATGTAAGTCACTGACTTCCTCCCCTAGTCTTTCATAAGAGCAGCTTAGGGTTTTTCCAATGGTAAACATTTCACTGACATAGACTCACTTTATGCAATAACAGAAGTAATGACTGAGGAGTGGATTATCTTGTCTCGTCAGGAGCAATAAGAATATTTTAATAATAAGCTGGGTGGAGCCATGTTGCCTACAAGGGGGAAAGGTCCTGGTTATAGAAGTTACTAAGTGGCTTAAGAAAAAATTGATAAGAGGCAATAGACCAGATGTTTCATAAAAGTGGAATGGAGATTTGATCTGGGGGTATATTTGTAACTTTAGGAGAAGGGTGGTAAGTGCTTGGGGCCAAAAAGTCTACAGGGCTAACTCCCAAAATGGCAAACATTATCCTTGGAATATCAAATGACTTTGAAGTGATGCCACCACAGATGACTTCTAGTACACATTGAGTACCTGTCACTCACACTAACGTGTTCACTGAGGAAAGTTGTTGTTGTACATGTGGTAGAAAACATGGAAAATGGAGGACTGAATTTCTAGTTCAGTTCAGTCACTCAGTAGTGTCAGACTCTTTGTGACCCCATGAATCACAGCACGCCAGGCCTCCCTGCCCATCACCAACACCCGGAGTTCACTCAGACTCACGTCCATTGAGTCAATGATGCAATCCAGCCATCTCATCCTCTGTCGTCCCCTTCGCCTCCTGCCCCTAATCCCTCCCAGCATCAAAGTCTTTTCCAATGAGTCAACTCTTCCCATGAGGTGGCCAAAGTACTGGAGTTTCAGCTTTAGCATCATTCCCTCCAAAGAAATCCCAGGGTTGATCTCCTTCAGAATGGACTGGTTGGATCTCCTTGCAGTCCAAGGGACTCTCAAGAGTCTTCTCCAATACCACAGTTCAAAAGCGTCAATTCTTCAGCGTTCAGCATTCTTCACAGTCCAACTCTCACATCTATACATGACCACAGGAAAAACCATAGCCTTGACTAGACGGACTTCAGTCAGCAGAGTAACGTCTCTGCTTTTGAATATGATATATAGGTTGCTCATAACTTTTCTTCCAAGGAGTAAGTGTCTTTTAATTTCATGGCTGCAATACCATCTGCAGTGATTTTGGAGTGCAAAAAAATAAAGTTTGACGCTGTTTCCACTGTTTCACCATCTATTTCCCATGGAGTGATAGGACCGAATGCCATGATCTTCGTTTTCTGAATGTTGAGATTTAAGCCAACTTTTTCACTCTCCTATTTCACTTTCATCAAGAGGCTTTTTAGTTCCTCTTCACTTTCTGCCATAAGGGTGGTGTCATCTGCATATCTGAGGTTATTGATATTTCTCCCAGAATTCTTGATTCCAGCTTCGGTTTCTTACATCCAGCATTTCTCATGATGTACTCTGCATATAGGTTAAATAAGCAGAGTGACAATATACAGCCTTGATGTACTCCTTTTCCTATTTGGAACCAGTCTGTTGTTCCATGTCCAGTTCTAACTGTTGATTTCTGGCCTGCATACAGATTTCTTAAGAGGCAGGTTAGGTGGTCTGGTATTCCCATCTCTTTCAGAATTTTCCACAGTTTCTTGTGATCCATACAGTCAAAGGCTTTGGCATAGTCAATAAAGCAGAAATAGAAGTTCTTCTGGAACTCTCTTGCTTTTTCGATTATCCAGCGGATATTGGCAATGTGATCTCTGGTTTCCCTGCCTTTTCTAAAACCAGCTTGAACATCAGGAAGACCACGGTTCACGTATTGCTGAAGCCTGGCTTGGCGAATTTTGAGCATTACTTTACTATTACGTGAGATGAGTGCAATTGTGCGGCAGTTTCAGCATTCCTTGGCATTGCCTTTCTTTGGGAATGGAATGAAAACTGACCTTATCCAGTTCTGTGGCCACTGCTGAGTTTTCCATATTTCCTGGCATATTGAGTGCAGCACTTTCACAGCATCATCTTTTAGGATTTGAAAGAGCTCAACTGGAATTCCATCACCTCCACTAGCTTTGTTCGTAGTGATGCTTTCTAAGGCCCACTTGACTTCACATTCCAGGATGTCCGGCTCTAGATGAGTGATCACACCATAGTGATTATCCGGGTCGTGAAGATCCTTTTTGTACAGTTCTTCTGTGTATTCTTGTCATCTCTTCTTAATATCTTCTGCTTCTGTTAGGTCCCTACCATTTCTGTCCTTTATTGAGCCAATCTTTGCATGAAATGTTCCCTGGGTATCTCTAATTTTCTTGAAGAGATCTAGTCTTTCCCATTCTGTTATTTTCCTCTTTTTCTTTGCATTGATCACTGAAGAAGGCTTTCTTATCTCTTCTTGCTATTCTCTAAAACTCTGCATTCACATGCTTATATCTTTCCTTTTCTCCTTGGCTTTTCACTACTCTTCTTTTCACAGCTGTTTATAAGGCTTCCCCAGACAGTCATTTTGCTTTTTTGCATTTCTTTTCCATGGAGATGGTCTTGATCCCTGTCTCCTGTACAATGTCACGAACCTCATTCCACAGTTCATCAGGCACTCTATCTATCAGATCTAGGCCCTCAAATCTATTTCTCACTTCCACTGTATAATCATAAGGGATTTGATTTAGGTCATACCTGAATGGTCTAGCGGTTTTCCCTGTTTTCTTCAATTTGAGTCTGAATTTGGCAATAAGAAGTTCATGATCTGAGCTACAGTCACCTCCTGGTCTTTTTTTGTTGATTGTATAGAGCTTCTCCATCTTTTGCTGCATAGAATATAATCAATCTGATTTCGGTGTTGACCATCTGGTGATGTACATGTGTAGAGTCTTCTCCTGTGTTGTTGGAAGACGGTGTTTGCTATGACCAGTGCATTTTCTTGTCAAACTCTATTAGGCTTTGCCTTGCTTCATTCTGCATTCCACGGCCAGATTTGCCTGTTACTCCAGGTGTTTCTTGACTTCCTACTTTTTCATTCTAGTCCCCTATAATGAAAAGGACATCTTTTTTTGGGTGTTAGTTCTAAAAGGTCTTGTACGTCTTCATAGAACCATTCAACTTCAGCTTCTTCAGCATTACTCGTTGGGGCATAGTCTTGGATTACTTTGGTGTTGAATGGTTTGCCTTGGAAACGAAGAGATCATTCTATCATTTTTGAGATTGCATCCAAGTACTGCATTTCGTACTCTTCTGTTGACCATGATGGCTACTCCATTTCTTCTGAGGGATTCCTGCCTGCAGTAGTATATATAATGGTCATCTGAGTTAAATCCATCCAATCCAGTCCATTTTAGTTCACTGATTCCTCAAATGTCGATGCTTACTCTTGCCATCTCCTGTTTGACCACTTCCAATTTGCCTTGATTCATGGACCTAACGTTCCAGGTTCCTATGCAATATTGCTCTTTGCAGCATCAGACCTTGCTTCTATCACCAGTCACATCCACAGCTGGGTATTGTTTTTGCTTTGGCTCCAACCCTTCATTCTTTCTGGAGTTATTTCTCCACTTACCTCCAGTAGCTTATTGGGCACCTACTGACCTGGGGAGTACCTCTTTCAGTATCCTATAATTTTGCCTTTTCATACTGTTCATGGGGTTCTCAAGGTAACAATACTGAAGTGATTGGCCATTCCCTTCTCCAGTGGACCACAATCTGTCAGACCTCTCCACCATGACCTACCTGTCTTGGGTTGACCCGTGGGCATGTCTTAGTTTCATTGAGTTAGACAAGGCTGTGGTCCCAGTGTGATTAGATCGACTAGATTTCTGTGAGTATCGTTTCACTGTGTCTGCCCTCTGATGCCCTCTTGCAACATCTATCATCTTACTTGGGTTTCTGTTACCTTGGGCATGGGGTATCTCTTCACGGCTGGTCCAGCAAAGTACAGCCGCTGCTCCTTACCTTGGATGAGGGGTATCTCCTCCCGCCGCCCTTCCTGACCTTCAATGTGGGATGACTCCTCTAGGCCCTCCTGCACCTGCATAGCCACCACTCCTTAGAAGTGGGGTTGCCCCTCCCAGCCGCTGCCCCTAGCCTTGGGCGTGGGGTTGCTGCTCCCGGTTGTTGCCGTGGCCTGGGGCATGGGGTTGCTCCTTCCTGCTGCTGCCCTTGGCCTCAGGTGCCGCCCCTGAACTCGGACACGAGGTGGCTCCTCTCGGCCGTCGCCCTGACCTCAGACACAGGGTGGCTCCTCCTGGCCACCGCCCCTGGCCTCAGATGCAGCATATCTCCTCCCAGCCGTCGCCCCCAACCTCAGACGTGGGGTAGCTCCTCTTGGTCGTTCCTGCACCATCGCAGCCTGGCACTCTAGGCCGCTGCCTTGACCTCGGACGTGGTGTAGCTCTCGGCTGCGCTTAGTGACCCAGCCTGCCACCGCTGCCTGCACTTAGTGTGCCGGCCCAGCGCCACTGCCTGCGCTTAGTGTGAATGTCTAGAGGGATTGGATATAATACAGTGTTTCTCTCTCAAGGGGCTACTATTTTCTGGTTGTCCCTCCAGAAGACTGTAGAGGCAACTGTGTGGGTTTCCTGGACAGGTCTCAAGAAAAGAGCATGAAACAGGAGGGAAGGGGGTAAGGCACAACTTTTCAAAGAATGACATAGCCCAAGGGAATAACATAAAATGATTAAAATCAAATGGGTCCAAAACGACAAGTCAAATTCAACTAAACCTTGATCCTGGATCTGCAAGCTAAATGACATAAGCAGAGGTGCCAAAACAGTTTCAAGATATTGTCAAAAGACTGAGGAGTGAGTGGTTCCCCAGTGGTTGGAATTATCCCACTCATTAGCATATGAAATCACCCAGCTAGGGAAAACTAACCACACCACATTCCATGGCCATGACACTCACCCTTTGCAATGGCTCACACCTTGTGGTGTATGCTTCTCTCTGCTGCTGTTGCTGCTGCTAAGTCACTGCAGTCGTGTCCGACTCTGTGTGACCCCATAGATGACAGCCCACTAGGCTCCCCCGTCCCTGGGATTCTCCAGACAAGAACACTGGAGTGGATTGCTGTTTCCTTCTCCAATGCATGAAAGTGAAAAGTGAAAAATGAAAGTGAAGTCTCTCAGTCCTGTCTGACTCTTAGCAGCCCCATGGACTGCAGCCTATCAAGCTCCTCTGTCCATGGGATTTTCCAGGCAAGAGTATTGGAGTGGGATGTCATTGCCTTCTCTGGTGCTTCTCTCTAAATCCATATAAATCCACCTCTTACCTATCTCCGTGTTTCACTGAAATTTTTTCAATGAAACATCAGAGCCAGAGCTTCATTAGGTCCTGAAGCCAAGAACCAAGGATTTTTGGCCAGGCTCAAGTCCCAGTTGAATATGACTGAGTGACAAAGAATAGCACAGAGACCTTGCCAAATGGGTTTGAGTCCCAATCTTAGGTAAACGGTTTCAAGTAGAACTTTCATAAATGGAAGATGAAAACCTGCCCAATATTTTTTAAGCCATGGTAAAGATGGAGAGAGAAGCTGAAGGACCGGAAGAAAAATCAGGGGAAAACATGCCAAGGAATCCCCTTCACAACCTGAAGGAAAGTCTGCTAAATACCTAACCTGTGCTCACATTTTTCATTGACTTGATCCTTGGCACAAAGAAGATTCAGTTCAGTTCAGTTCAGTCACTCAGCCATGTCCAACTCTTTGCGACCCCATGAATCGCAGCACGCCAGGCCTCCCTGTCCATCACCATCTCTCGGAGTTCACTCAGACTCACGTCCATCATGTCCATGATGCCATCCAGCCATCTCATCCTGGGTCGTCCCCTTCTCCTCCTGCCCCCAATCCCTCCAAGCATCAGAGTATTTTCCAATGAGTCAACTCTTTGCATCAGGTGTCCAAAGTACTGGAGTTTCAGCTTCAGCATCATTCCTTCCAAAGAAATCCCAGGATTGATCTCCTTCAGAATGGACTGGTTGGATCTCCTTGCAGTCCAAGGGACTCTCAAGAGTCTTCTCCAACACCACAGTTCAAAAGCATCAATTCTTCAGTGCTCAGCCTTCTTCACAGTCCAACTCTCATATCCATACATGACCACAGGAAAAACCATAGCCTTGACTAGACGGAACTTGGTCAGCAAAGTAATGTCTCTGCTTTTGAGTATACTGTCTAGGATGGTCATAAGTTTTCTTCCAAGAGTAAGCGTCTTTTAATTTCATGGCTGCAGTCACCATCTGCAGTGATTTTGGAGCCCCAAAAAATAAAGTCTGACACTGTTTCTACCGTTTCCCCATCTGTTTCCCATGAAGTGTTGGGACCAGATGCCATGATCTTTGTTTTCTGAATGTTGAGCATTAAGCCAACTTTTTCGCTCTCCTCTTTCAGTTTCATCAAGAGGCTTTTAGCTCCTCTTCACTTTCTGCCATAAGGGTGGTGTCATCTGCATATCTGAGGTGATTGATATTTCTCCTGGCATTCTTGATTCCAGCTCGTGTTTCTTCCAGTCCATCGTTTCTCATGATGTACTCTGCATAGAAGTTAAGTAAGCAGAGTGACAAAATACAGCCTTGATGTACTCCTTTTCCTATTTGGAACCAGTCTGTTGTTCCATGTCCAGTTGTAACTGTTGCTTCCTGACCTGCATACAGATTTCTCAAGAGGCAGGTCAGGTGGTCTGGTATTCCCATTTCTTTCAGAATTTTCCACAGTTTATTGTGATCCGCACAAAGAAGATTAAGGACAGAAAAACTTCCACCTGTTTGGGCAACAGCTACTAAGTAGTCCCTGCCAGAGTTCCTCAGTTGCACTCACTGCTGCTTTCCCGTTAATGGGGAATTCAAAACAAAAGAAAACAAAACAAAACAAAAAAGAAATGTGAGATTGTAGAAGAATTAAGATTTTGTTAGCCATATATCTGTCCATCCATGGGAAAGATGTCCTACCTTAACCGGAGGTCTCCTGGAATCTGTGCCTGAGTTTCGTGAGCTTTCTGCCGAGTTTGTTTTTTGATGTCCCAGTTTCCAGCTGCTGGGCTTCATGTCACTTCTCCTGCACTAGGCTTTCTTTGCATTCAGCTTCCATTGCAGGAGTTCACTAAGCTGGGCTTCTGCTGTGCTTGGCCTCTGCCTTGTGGGTGTCAAACGGAGATTGCTTCAGCCAGGTTAAATCCGAGTCCCAGCACCATATATATCGGGGGAGTGTGTAATTCCTTTGTTCTATCTCACTGCAACACAAATTTAAAGCGATGGACAGACTAGTGTTACAGCCCCATGTAATTTCCTTGGACCAACCAGGGTTACAAATACGTGTTACAACACAGTTTTATTTAGGAAGCAAAGGAAAATACACCCTCAGGCGTGAGGGTAGGCAAACTCAAAAAACTTGAAGAGAAGCCCTCCAGCACAATTTTGGCTCCTCTTTTTATACATGCTTTCTCCTCCCCACTGAGCCTGCCCTGTGTAAATTGGGCTAGCCAGGAGGGCTGTTTTTTGCCTGAGGTCTTCAATCCTGTCCTTGGACCTTTCTTTGTTCTATTTTCTTGGGCTTTCCCCTTCTTTGTCTTTTCAGTTCAGTTCAGTTCAGTCACTCAGTCGTGTCTGACTCTTTGCGACCCCATGAATCGCAGCACGCCAGGCTTCCCTGTCCATCACCAACTCCTGGAGTTCATTCAGACTCACGTCCATCGAGTCAGTGATGCCATCCAGCCATCTGATCCTCTGTCGTCCCCTTCTCCCCCTTCCCCCAATCCCTGCCAGCATCAGAGTCTTTTCCAATGAGTCAACTCTTCGCATGAGGTGGCCAAAGTACTGGAATTTCAGCTTTAGCATCATTCCTTCCAAAGAAATCCCAGGGCTGATCTCCTTCAGAATGGACTGGTTGGATCTCCTTGCAGTCCAAGGGACTCTTAAGAGTCTTCTCCAACACCACAGTTCAAAAGCATCAATTCTTCGCCATTTTGGTCTCCTTTTTCCTATTCTAACTACCTAACAGTCTCAACCTTGTTTTTACATAATGTTACATTTATTAAAATTTATATTAGATATTTCTGAAAACATCCATAAGGGCAAAAAAGACACTTCTATATTCCATCTAGGATGTGAAATACTGAAATATTTCTAAATGTTTTTGAAGATGTATTGGATCAGAAAAGTTGTAAAATTATGCTTTTGTCTTTGTTTGTTAAAACTGAATGTTTAACATGCACACTGAAGCATCAAGCAGGATGCCAACTTAGCAAGAGTTATTGCCACTGTTATTTTTTGTTTGCAGAAATGGAAATACAATGAATGAAAACTCCAACAAATTGTTTTTCAATAAATTTTACCTTTCTTGTAAAAATGTGCTCTCTGGAGGCATTTAAGTCAGTAAAATTATAATACTTTGCTGACTATTACTGCAGCAACTTTTAAAACTGTATGTGTTGCTATAAATTGCCTATGAGTCTGATTCATTGCAAGGTGAAGGAGGGCATTTTGAATGTTCTATGTTTTTCATATCTAATCCAAGCCTAAAATAAAGTAAGCTCTCACGCATTTTACTTGCTGCACCCAGCTTTAAAATATACCTACAACCACTACTTTCAAGAAAATAAGTTAAAACAAAATAAAACCATATTTTTATAAATAAAAAAAGTGAAGCTTTCAGGATTTGCTAACATTTTGTATAAACTTGTAAAGTGTTCTGATTAGCATTGACCTTCCTTTTCACATGGAAAATTGTGCTAGCCAGGTAGGAAATGAAATCTCAAAGGTAAAGTAACAGGTCAGTAAGTCAAACATTTAATCAGATAATGGAAGCCTGTGTCATTAATAAATGTGTCATTTACTTCAATAAAGGCATCACTTTAGAAAATCAAATCAGTATTTAATAATCTGCATAAGTCTCACCCTCCCAGCCCACAACTATTTCCCAGATCACCTGCATTCTTTAAATGCTCCTTCCTCTGAAATCTTATAACACTACTATCTATATTCCTCATTTTGACTGTAAGTAGAAAACTCTATTATATTGCCATGGATATGCATTACATATTCTTAGTCTGACTAATCAGATTATAAATCTCTTTAGAAGTGTAAATGAGTCTTGTTGACAAAAATCAAGAAAATAGATATCTTCAATACCTAGCAGCATTCAGTTCAGTTCAGTTCAGTTCAGTACTCAGTCCTATCCCATTCCTTGCAACTTCATATACTGCAGGACACCAGGTATCCCTGTCGATTACCAACTCCTAGAGTTTACTCAAACTCATGTCCATTGAGTAGGTGATGCCATCCAACCATCTCATCCTTAGACGTCCCCTTCTCTCCTGCCTTCTATCTTTCCCAGCATCGGGATCTTTTCAAATGAGTCAGTTATTTGCATCAGGTGGCCAAAGTATTGGAGTTTCAGCTTCAGCATCAGTCCTTCCAGTGACTATTCAGAACTTATTTCCTTTAGGGTGGATTGGTTGGATCTCCTTGCAGTTCAAAGGACTCTCAAGGGTCTTCTCCAACACTACAGTTCAAACGTATCAATTCATCAGCACTCAGCTTTCTTTATAGTCCAACTCTCACATCCATACATGACCACTGGAAAAACCATAGCTTTGACTAGATGGACCTTTGTTGGCAAAGTAATTTCTCTGTTGTCAAAGTAATGCTGTCTAGGTTGGTCATAACATTTATTTCAAGGAGTAAGCATCTTTTAATTTCATGTCTGCAGTCACTGTCTGCAATCACCGTCTGCAGTGATTTTGACACCCCCAAAAACAAAGTACATCACTGTTTTCACTGTTTCCCCATCAATTTGCCATGAAGCGATAGGACCAGATGCCATGATCTTAGTTTTCTGAATGTTGAGCTTTAAGCCAACTTTTTCACTCTAGCCTTTCACTTTCATCAAGAGGTTGTCTAGTTCTTCTTTGGTTTCTGCAATAAAGGTGGTATCATCTACATATCTGAGGTTATTGATATTTTTCCCAGAAATCTTGATTCCAGCCTGTGGTTCCTCCAGCCCAGTGTTTCTCATGATGTACTCTGCATATAAGTTAATTAAGCAGGGTGACAATATAAAACCTTGATATATTCCTTTCCCAATTTGGAACCAGTCTCTTGTTTCATTTCCAATTCTAAGTGTTGCTTCCTAATCTGCATATAGGTTTCTCAAGAGGCAGGTCAGGTGGTCTGGTATTCCCATCTCTTTCAGAATTTTCCACTGTTTATTCCGATCCACAGAGTCAAAGACTTTGGCATAGTCAATGAAGCAGAAATAGAAGTTTTTTTCTGGAATTCTCTTGCTTTTTTGATGATTCAACAGATGTTGGAAATTTGATTTCTGGTTCATCTGCCTTTTTCTAAATCCAGCTTGAACATCTGGAAGTCATGGTTCACATACTGTTGAAGCCCAGATTGAACAATTTTGAGCATTACTTTGCTAGTGTGTGAGATAAGTGTAATTGCACTGTAGTTTCAGCATTCTTTGGCATTGCCTATTTTGAAGACTAAAATGAATACTGACCTTTTCTATCCTGTGGCCACTGCTGAGTTTTCTAGATTTCCCGGCATATTGAGTGCAGCACTTTCACAGCATTATCTTCTAGGATTTGAAACAGGTCACCGAAATTGCATCACCTCCATTAGCTTTGTTCGTAATGATGCTTCCTAAGGCCCACTTGACTTTGCATTCCAAGACAATTGGCTCTAGATGAGTAATCATCAGTCAGTTCAGTTCAGTTCAGTCGCTCAGTCGTATCCAACTCTTTGCGACCCCATGAATCGCAGCACACCATACCTTCCTGTCGATCACCAACACCCAGAGTTCACTCAGACTCACGTCCATCAAGTCACTGATGCCATATAGCCAATTCATCCTCTGTCGTCCCCTTCTCCTCCTGACCCCAATCCCTCCAAGCATCAGATTCTTCCAATGAGTCAACTCTTCACATGAGGTGGCCAAAGTACTGGAGTTTCAGCTTTAGCATCATTCCTTCCAAAGAAATCCCAGGGCTGATCTCCTTCAGAATGGACTGGCTGGATCTCCTTGCAGTCCAAGGGACTCTCAAGAGTCTTCTCCAACACCACAGTTCAAAAGCATCAATTCTTCAGCGCTCAGCCTTCTGCACAGTCCACCTCTCACATCCATACATGACTATTGGAAAAACCATAGCCTTGACTAGACGGACCTTATTCGGCAGAGTAATGTCTCTGCTTTTGAATATGCTATCTAGGTTGGTCATAACTTTTCTTCCAAGGAGTAAGCGTTTTTTTTAATTTCACGGCTGCAATCACCATCTGCAGTGATTCTGGAGCCCAAAGAAAACAAAGTTTGACACTGTTTCCACTGTTTCTCCATCTATTTCCCATGGAGTGATAGGACCAGATGGCATGATCTTCATTTTCTGAATGTTGAGCTAAATAAGCAGGGTGACAATATACAGCCTTGACATACTCCTTTCCTATTTTGAACCAGTCTGTTTTTCCATGTCCAGTTCTAACTGTTGCTTCCTGGCCTGCATACAGATATCTCAAGAGGCAGGTCAGGTGGTCTGGTATTCCATCCCTTTCAGAATTTTCCACAGTTTATTGTGATCCACACAGTCAAAGGCTTTGGCATAGTCAATAAAGTAGAAAGAGATGTTTTTCTGGAACTCTCTTGCTTTTTCCATGATCCAGCGGATGTTGGCAATTTGATCTCTGGTTCCTCTGCCTTTTCTAAAACCAGCTTGAACATCAGGAAGTTCACAGTTCACGTATTGCTGAAGCCTGGCTTGGAGAATTTTGAGCATTACTTTATTAGCGTGTGAGATGAGTGCAACTGTTCGGTAGTTTCAGCATTTCTTGGCATTGCCTTTCTTAGGAATTGGAATGAAAACTGACCTTTTCCAGTCCTGTGGCCACTGCTGAGTTTTCCAAATGTGCTGGCATATTGAGTGCAACACTTTCACAGCATCATCTTTCAGGATTTGAAATAGCTCAACTGGAATTCCATCACCTCTACTGGCTTTGTTAGTAGTGATGCTTTCTAAGGCCCACTTGACTTCACAGTCCAGGATGTCTGGCTCTAGATTAGTGATCAGACCATCATGATTATCTGGGTCTTGAAAATCTTTTTTGTATAATTCTTTTGTGTATTCTTGCCACCTCTTCTTAATATCTTCTGTTTCTCTTAGGTTCATACCATTTCTGTCCTTTATTTTACCCATCTTTGCATGAAATATTCCCTTGGTATCTCTAATTTTCTTGAAGATATCTCTAGTCTTTCCCATTCCATTGTTTTCCTGCATTTCTTTGCAATGATCACTGAGGAAGCCTTTGTAATCTCTCCTTGCTATTCTTTGGAACTCTGCATTCAAATGGGTATATCTTTCCTTTTCTCCTTTGCTTTTCTTTTCTATTCATTTCACAGCTATTTGCTGTGAAACAGCACTATTGGCAAGTAAAAAAGCTAACAATAATAATCAAATAAATTTGGAAAGTGTTATGAAGTAATATAATCATGAAATAACTGAAAATTATATAATTATAGTAATACATATGAGCTCTATTTTGTGAACTGATTATTAAGCCTAGAAGTTATATAAATAAATATTGTTGAGTCAGTGAATGAAATTACCATTATTGGGTAAAACCAACAAATATGAAAAAAAAAAAACAACACAAGTTCTAAACTTTCTCAGATTCAGAATTCCTCTGTTTCTATTTCAAAATTTTATAGGATGTAGTGCAGTATTTCATTTACAAGGGTAACATGGTACAACAAAAAGAACACTGAAAACCTAAGTCTTCGTTTTTGTTTAGGGGTCTGCGGTTGAATGGATTATATTTCCTCTCATATCTGTGGCGGATTTATGTTGATGTGTGGCAAAACCAATACAATATTGTAAAGTAATTAGCTCCCAATTAAAATAAATAAATTTATATTAAAAAATAAAATCAATTCAAAAAAATTTTCTTTATATTCTTTCAGCTCTGAATTCTATGCTTTCTCTAGATTTCTTTTCATTTACAGAAGCAGTTTCTTTGCACCAAATGACACATTTTGTTTCATCTTAATGGGCATTAACATTAAGCTTGCATCTGCCCCAATACTGACAGTTGAACAACATTTGAAACTATGAATAAATCTACGTTCAACCTAGTATTCTATAATATATCTCTAATACTGACTCATCCTATCTCCTTGCATTCCTGTCTTTAAAACTACTTTTGCTCTTTGACTCCACTGTTCCTAACTAGCTGTTACTGGAACTACATTCAAACCTTTAATCTTCTGAATCAAGTCCTACAACTCAATTGTTGTATAGCTATTAGAATTTGATATTGTTTCTCATTCAATGGTGTTGATTTTCCTGGTGGCTCAAACTGTTAGAAAACCACCTGCAATGCAGACGACCCAGGTTCAATCTCTGGATTGAGAAGATCCCTTGGAGAAGGGCAACTCATTCCAATATCCTTGCCTGGAGAATCCCCATGAATAGAGGAGCCCGGCAGAATGCAGTGTGTGCAGTCACAGAGTCAGACGTGACTGAGCGACTAAGCACAGCACAAACTTTATTCTGGGAATGTGTTTTTATCTTTAAGAAAAATATTCACTTAAGCACCAGTAGTATTGAACTATCCAATGTCCCTACAATTTTGGAGCTATCTACAAATGACTATTTCAAGACATACTATAAGAACTTCAAGAACCACATATATAATCTTCATCAAAATAATTATGAGGCAATAATATGCATATACGTGTTAATATTTGTGTTCAAATATATGTCCATGCATGCAATGATTTGTATGTGTATTTACATTAATGAGAATGATTTTTGAATATGGACTGTCAGCTGAGTTTCACATCTTTATTATTATATTTTGTTTGCAAATGGAGAAGCCTAGGTAATGTGGAATGCATATCTAAATGAATTTTATATGTAAATTATAATATTGCTTAATATTTTTCTAATTCTGAAAAATAAAGAAATAAAACTTTTGATTTTTGGTCTTAACAAGGCAATCTGAATGTAAGTATGTTCTGGTTTGTTTTGTTTTAGTTAAAAGAAATTACTTATTAACAATATTATCTCATTCTATTAATAGTTTCTGCTCCTTATGGATACAATATGATGAAAATATAAAGGGCATTTGTTAAAAATAAGACAATAGACCCAAAATGGAGTTGCCTATGCTAACTAAAACCCAAATCACCAAGCGGAGAGTTAATTACAGCTTCAGTACTCCCAGAAATGCAATCTTAAACTAGTCAATCAGGAATTACCTAAATAGCAGTAGTGAGTTAGTTATCTGCATCATAGAACTCTATCATCTTCTAAAGGAAAGTAACTTTAAGACTTATTACCAATCTACTATTTTTGCCTGGTATAACCTGTGGCTCAGCAGTAAAGAATCTGCCTGCAATTTAGGAGTAGTGGGTTCAATCCCTGAGTCAGTAAAATTTCTTGGAGTAGGAAATGACAACTCACTCCAGTATTCTTACTTAGAAAATCCCATTGACAGAGCAACCTGGTGGGCTACAGTCCAAATAGTCACAAAATGTCAGACACGACTGGGTGGCTGAGCACAAATGAAAGTTCCAAGTTCCTACTCCTTTCTGCCTATAAATGTCTTTCAATTTGTAAGTTCTTCGGTAAAAATATCTAAGATAAACAAGCTAATTTTATAACATAAGACAACCACAGTTTCATCATCACACCCAACAAAATTAACATTAATCACTTAATTTCGCCTAATACTCAGTCCATGTTTAGTTTTTCCCAATTGTCTCAAAATGTCTTTTCATAGTTGGTTTATTTAAATACAATGTCTTGGATTATTTTTAATACTCCAGTTCAAATAAAGTGTGAAAGCTTGTTAGTAGAGCTAGGACCAGCAAGGGGACTGACCCATCACTGCAAGAGGCAATGAGCAAGCAATGAGTGTGAAGGGCTAAGTGGGTCTTGTGCTTGTTCTGGGAGCTATGGGTTCTCCTTCAGTTCCCTCTTTTGATACCATAACTGTTAAAATATAAACTGAGGCATATTACAATTTTTGAGTTTCAGCATTTGTATATGTGTGTGTGTGTGTGTGTGTGTTGGGTCCAAAAACCATCAAGCAGAATTGGACTGGGTCCAATATAGAAACTGGACTCTATCAAGGATTAGATAGAGTCCAACTTAGAAACCAGACTGTGTCTAGTCAGACTGGATCTGACTTACACTGAGCCCAGTGTGAGGTCTCACATGGATAAAATTGTGGTTTAAGAATGAACAGAAAGGGTGATTTTTACCAAAGATTAGTTTGAATTACAATGGCCTCAGTGGAGAACTTTTAACCTAGATATGTTTATCCATGTTTGAGATGCCCTAGAGAAAAATGGTTCTCAGTCAATAACTCAGCATAAAGAGTAGATACCAAATTTTATTTCCTCCTTTACAGTTTGCTAACCAGGATGAGCCCTACTGGGATACCCTATTTTCTCTGGTGCTTATAGACAGAATTCTGGGAAAACTGGCAGAAATCACCAAAAGGTAAGAATGGTTACCAAAGTCAGCTTTCCCATATGCCAAGCTGTGCTACCTGATTGAGATTTTAAAAAAAGTAAAACTTCAGTTATAGTCCATTTGTTTTCAAATTCAGGTTGGGAGGGGAAAAAAATGTAAACATTAGATATTTGAATTTTGAGTTCCTTTATTGTACCTTTTGGTCATTGATTCTTTCTCTCCAAATGATAGCTATGATCTTATTGTTCACTTCACTTTGTGTCCTGAGAACATGACTTTGTAACCATAAGGTGGAGTGTCAAAAATTCATGGCTGGACAAAAATGTGGGTTGTATCCCATTTGTAGTTAGATATGACTGTGCATGGGAAATAGATGGGGAAACAGTGGAGACAGTGTCAGACTGCATTTTTGGGGCTCCAAAATCACTGTAGATGGTGACTGTAGCCATGAAATTAAAAGACACTTACTCCTTGGAAGGAAAGTTATGACCAACCTAGACAGCATATTGAAAATCAGAGACATTACTTTGCCAACAAAGGCCTGTCTAGTCAATGCTATGGTTTTTCCATTGGTCATGTGTAGATGTGAGAGTTGGACTGTGAAGAAAGTTGAGCACCGAAGAATGGATGCTTTTGAATTGTGGTGTTGGAGAAGACTCTTGAGAGTCCCTTGGACTGCAAGGAGGTCCAACCAGTCCATTCTGAAGGAGATCAGTCCTGGGATTTCATTGGAAGGAATGATGCTAAAGCTGAAACTCCAGTACTTTAGCCACCTCTTGTGAAGTGTTGACTCATTGGAAAAGACTTAGATGCTGGGAGGGAGTGGGGGTAGGAGGAGAAGGGGACGACAGAGAATGAGATGGCTGGATGTTATCACCAACTCGAAGGACATGAGTTTGAGTGAACTCCGGGAGTTTGTGATAGACAGGGATACCTGGCATGCTGCTATTCATGGGGTCACAGAGTCCGACACGACTGAGGGACTGAACTGATCTGAACTGACTGATGACTGTGCACAGCTAGAAATGTGGGTTATATTCCATTTGTTTCTCGGCTTCAACTGACCATTGACAGCTCCCAGAGGAACTGTCTAAGCACTTCTTTCTTTAGGTAATCTTTGAGATTGGCTCTAGATTTCAGAGGATAACATAAATCACACCCTATCTGGGGATGCCTCTTGCATCCATGAGTTTACTCAATACTGCCGGGAATATTACTGTTGGTCCCAGCTAAACTGACAAGGTATGCAAAAGAATTTTCATAAGTAGTTTTATGACCAGAAGTTAGCCGAGTTGGAAGCTTCTATTCAGACCCTGGTGGTAACATTTCTTTAGAGCTTCTCCCCTAAGCTAAAATGAAATTGTGTACCCAGAGGGAAAGAAAAAATATCCTGAAAGCTTTGTGGAAAGACTTACTAAGACACTTCAAAGACAAAGAACATAGACATCTTTTGATTTCCATCTTAAAGATTTTCTCTCTGATATAAAGGAGCAAATTGAAGACAATTTAGTTAGATGGATGAGTCAGTGTCTGTATCACTGAAGTTGCAACTCAATTTGTCAAGGAATCAAAAACAACTGTACTTGTTTTACAAATTGAATCTTTACAATAACACAAATATTCCTCTAGAAACAATTCAAAGCCCACCTGTACTATTTTACCAATCCCCAAACCTCTTCTTATCATTTCAAATATTTTACAGATATGGTAAATGATCTGGATTAGGAAATAGAAGGAAATTTCTTCCTGGGATTTGCATTTTTTTTCTCTGTGCTTTTTAAGATGTAAATATTCTATTTAATTTTCTCTAAGAGCTTCCCTGATAGCTCAGTTGGTTAAGTGTACACCTGCAATTCAGGAAAACCTGGTTTAATTCCTGGGTCTGGAAGATCCGCTGGAGAAGGGATAGGCTACCCAGTATGCTTGGGCTTCCCTTGTGGCTCAGCTGGTAAAGAATCTGCCTGCAATGTGGGCGATGTGGGCTTGATCCCTGGGTTGGGAATATCCCCTGGAGAAGGGAAAAGCTACCCACTTCCAGTATTCTGGCCTAGAGAATTCCATGGACATTATAGTCCATGAGGTCACAAAGAGTTGGACAGGACTGAGAGGCTTTCACTTTCAAGAGCTAAGAAAATTCTTATTACAGGGAATTAAAAAAAAAAAAAAAAAAGCAGAGGTTTAAAGACTATTTTGAAAATGAGGCCTGAGAAAAATCTTGAAAGTCTCTCATAAACATTAGTAAAAAGCTTTAGCCATAAGAGCAGGTCACCTTATTCCATCTGCAAAAAACATATTTTGGTCCTAAACCTTTTTAAATAAACTAGTTTTCCATCAACATGTGTCTCATGGCTAAAATTTTTTAAATTAAACCTCTATCTGTATGTTTATGTATGGCTATGTACGTGTTTATGTATGCATGATATAAATGTGTGATTTTTTTCTACAGCCATATGATACCATCATTTAAGAATTCTGTTTAATTGGCATAAAGACAGACAAGTGTTGTGTAAATCAAGTATATTCTCACATATATATGAACTAAACAAAATGCTTTCCAAGTTTAAATGGCCTAGGATAATCTTTAGAAAATAAATGCTATTTAAATTTAGTAAACAAAAGCTAGTTATAATGCTAATAACTTTAGTTTACATGCTGATAATGAAACACAAATCTCAGTTCTTATTCAAAGAGCTGAAGAATGAACTTCACAAACCACAAACACACAAACACTCATGGTAGCAAGTGAAGAGAATTTATTAAAGAGAAAGAAAGTGAAAGTGTTAATCACTAAGTCATGTCCAACTCTTTACAACCCCATGGGCCATAGCCCACTGGGCTCCTCTGTCCATGAAATTCTCCAGGCAAGAATACTGGAATGGATTGTCATTTCCTTCTTCAAGGAAAGTACAAAACTCTCAGCATAGATACTGAGAGGGTGTAAAGAGCCCCCCAAAGGTGGGACTTACAGCAGTTTTTATATCCTTAATCTACGCATTTTTGGTGGCTCCTGTCCTTAAACTATATTATTTTTTACCCAGTCAGTTTTAAAAGTCAAGATGCTTAACTGAACATCTTTATGACTTTTCTTGATCCTTGGATCGTTTTTAATGCCCCCTGGCCATTTTACAGTGGACTGGATGTATGAGTTTAAGATTAATGATCACCAGTAGCTTTTCCCTCAGGCATATGGATCAGAGTGCTGATAATTTATCAGACCAAGGACACATTCCAGGAATTCAGGACACACGGTTTAGGACAACCTCTTTAGGCTAATGGTTATTGAAAGTTTATTGAAAATATGACTGAAGTCTGAGTCCTTCTGGCTGCCTAGCAATTTTTGTCTCAAAAACACTCATGTTTATAGAATTATCACCATTAATTATATTACTTTTATTCTACTTAGGTGTAGTAAAATTTAATTAAAATTATGTTATCTCTTTTACAAATTTGTCAGTGAGAAAGATAACTTGAGATGGTGGTTAGCTGCTTGTGAAGTGAAGTTGCTCAGTTGTGTCCTACTCTTTGCAACCCCATGGACTGTAGCCTACGAGGCTCCTCTGTCCATGGGATTTTCCAGGCAATAGTACTGGAGTGGGTTCCCATTTCCATCTTCAGGGGATCTTCCCGACCCAGGGACTGAACCCAGGTCTCCCGCATTGTAGACACATGCTTAACCGTCTAATCCACCAGCTGCTTAATGTCTAAGAAAATTTTCATGAGTAACGTAAACATACGTAAATAAACATACATTATGCAAAAACTTACATATGTGAATATGTAAATAGAATGTATAAATTTGCATTATGTAAATATATAAACATATTTACTTGTTCCTAAAAGTAAATAAAATACAACAAAATTTATAAATAAGCTTTTTAGCAACAATGATACTTTATGTTTACTTAAAAATGATTTTCAAAGTCTTTTGGGCAATTTGAAATCTTAAAGGTAGCGATGGCGCTCAGAGCACGGGCAGATGCGACGGCACACAGAGTGCAGCTGAGAGGAGCTACCCCACGTCCGAGGTCAGGGGCAAATGCCAGGAGGACCCCACGCCTGAGGAGCTGCGGCCAAGAGGAGTTACCCTGTGTCCAAGGCCAGGGTGGCAGCCCAGAGGAGCTACGCCACGTCCGAGGTCAGGGGCTGTGGCCAAGAGTGCCAGGCTACAACAGTGCAGGAGCAGCCTAGAGGAGCAACCCATACCCCAGGTCAGGGGCAGCGGCCAGGAGTGACCCCACGTCCAAGGAGCGGTGGCTGCACAGGCACGAGAGGGCCTAGAGGAGCTATTCCTTGTTCAAGGTCAGGAGGGCCGGTGGTGAGGAGATACCTCTCGTCCATGGTAAGGAGCAGTGTCTGCGCTTTGCTGGAGCAGTTGTGAAGAGATAACTCACATCCAAGGTAAGAGAAACCCAGGTAAGATGGTAGATGTAATCACAGGAAACTAGTCAATCTAATCACACTAGGACTAATCTAATCACACTAGGACTGCAGCCTTGTCTAACTCAATGAAACTAAACCATGCTCTGTGGGGCCACCCAAGACAAGCAGGCATGGAGGAGAGGTCTGACACAATGTGGTCCACTGGAGAAGGTGATGGCAAACCACTTCATTATTCTTGCCTTGAGAACCCCGTGAACAGTATGAAAAGACAAAATGATAGGATACTGAAAAAGGAACTCCCCAGGTCAGTAGGTACCCAATATGCTACTGGAGATCAGTGGAGAAATAACTCCAGAAAGAATGAAGGGATGGAGCCAAAGCAAAAAAAAAAAAAAAAATACTCTGTTGTGGATGACTGGTGATACAAGCAATGTCCAATGCTATAAAGAGTAATAGTTCATAGGGACCTGGAATGTCAACTACATGAATCAAGGCAAATTGAAAGTGGTCAGACAGGAGATGGCAAGATTGAACGTTGATATTCTAGGAATCAGAGAACTAAGATGGACTGGAATGGGTGAATTTAACTCAGATGACCATTATATCTACTACTGCAGGCAGAAATCCCTTAGAAGAAATGGAGTAGCCACCATGGTTAACAAAAAAGTCCAAAATGCAGTACTTGGATGCAATCTCAAAAATGACAGAATGATCTCTGTTCATTTCCAAGGCAAACCATTCAATATCATAGTAATCCAAGTCTATGCCCCAACCAGTAACACTGAAGAAGCTGAAGTTGAATGGTTCTACGAAGACCTACAAGAACTTTTAGAACTAACACCCAAAAAAGATGTCCTTTTCATTATGGGGGACTGGAATGCAAAAGTAGAAAGTCAAGAAACACCTGGAGTAACAGGCAAGTTTAGCCTTGGAATAAGGAATCAAACAGGGCAAAGACTAATAGAGTTTTGCCAAGAAAATGCACTGGTCATAGCAAACACCCACTTCCAACAACACAAGAGAAGACTCTACACATGGACATCAGCAGATGGTCAACACTGAAATCAGATTGATTATATTCTTTGCAGCCAAAGATGGAGAAGCTCTATAAAGTCAACAAAAACAAGACCAGGAGCTGACTGTGGCTCAGATCATGAACTCCTTATTGCCAAGTTCAGACTTAAATTAAAGAAAGTAGGGAAAAACACTAAACCATTCAGGTATGACCTCAGTCAATCCATTATGATCATACAGTGGAAGTGAGAAAGAGATCTGATAGACAGAGTGCCTGATGAATGATGGACGGAGGTTTGTGACATTGTACAGGAGACAGGGATCAAGATCATCCTTATGAAAAACAAATGCAAGAAAGCAAAATGGCTGTCAGAAGAGGCCTTACAAATAGCTGTGAAAAGCAAAGGAGAAAAGGAAAGATATAAGCGTCTGAATGCAGAGTTCCAAAGAATAACAAGGAGAGATAAGAAAGCCTTCCTCAGCAATCAATGCAAAGAAATAGAGGAAAACAACAGAATGGGAAAGACTAGAGATCTCTTCAAGAAAATTAGAGATACCAAGGGAACATTCCATGCAAAGATGGGCTTGATAAAGGACAGAAATGATATGGACATTACACAAGCAGAGGATATCAAGAAGAGGTGGCAAGAATACACAGAAGA
>SJYQ01104755.1:0-41459 GCA_006410935.1 Redunca redunca
AAAAAAAAAAAAAAAAAAAAAACAAAGAAAGAGAAACCCCACTAAAACAGTAGGTGCTGAGAGAGGGCATCAGAGGGCAGACATACTGAAACCACAGTCACAGAAAACTAACCAACCTAATCACATGGACCACAGCCTTGTCTAACTCAATGAAACTAAACCATGCTGTGTAGGGCCACCCAAGACAGATGGGTTATGGTGGAGAGTTCTGATAAAATGTGGTCCACTGGAAAAGGGAATGGCAAACCAATTCAGTATTCTTGTCTTGAGAACCCATGAACAGTATGAAAAGGCAAAAAGATGACCTCCCCAGGTTGGTAGGTGCCCAATATGCTACTAGAGATCAGTGGAGAAATAACTCCAGAAAGAATGATGGGACGGAGCCAAAGAAAAAACAATCCCCAGTTGTGGATGTGACTGGTTATAGAAGCAAGGTCTGATGCGATAGAGAGCACTATTGCATAGGAACCTGGAATGTTAGGTCCACAAATCAAGGCAAATTGGACTAGATCTGATAGACAGAGTGCCTGATGAACTATGGATGGATGTTCATGATATTCTACAGGAGACAGGGATCAAAACCATCCCCAAGGGGAAAATAAAAATGCAAAAAAGCAAAATGGCTGTCTGAGGAGGCCCTACAAATAGCTGTGAAAAGAAGCAAAACAAAAAGCAGAGGAGAAAAGGAAAGATATACCCATTTGAATGCAGAGTTCCAAAGAATAGCAGGGAGAGACAAGACAGCCTTCCTCAGTGGTCAGTGCAAAGAAATAGAGGAAAATAATAGAATGAAAAAGACTAGAGATCTCTTCAAGAAAATTAGAGCTACCAAAGAAACATTTCATGCAAAGATGTGCTCAATAAAGACAGAAATGGCAGGGACAAGACAGAAATGGGAGGGACTGAACAGAAGCAGAAAATATTAAGAAGAGGTGGCATGAATACATAGAAGAACTGGATAAAACATATCTTCATGACCCATATAATCACAATGGTGTGATCACTCACCTAGGGCCAGACATCCTGGGATATGTAGTCAAGTGGGCCTTAGGAAGCATCACTATCATGTAAGAAATGAATTGCCAGTCTAGGTTCAATGCAGGATACAGGATGCTTGGGGCTGGTGCACTGGGATGACCCAGAGAGATGGCAAGGGGAGGGAGGTGGGAGGTGGGGTTCAGGATTGGGAACACGTATACACCTGTGGCGGAAACATGTTGATGTATGGCAAAACCAATACAGTATTGTAAAGTAAAATAAAGTTAAATAAATAAATAAAGGAAGCATCACTATGAAGAAAGCTAGTGGAGGTGATGGAATTCCAGTGGAGCTGTTTCAAATTCTAAAAGATGATGCTGTGAAAGCACTGCACTCAATATGCCAGCAAATTTGGAAAACTCAGCAGTGGCCACAGGACTGGAAAAGGTCAGTTTTCACTCCAATCCCAAAGAAAGGCAATGCCAAAGAATGCTCAAACTACCACACAATTGCACTCATCTCAGACGCTAGTAAAGTAATGCTCAAAATTCTCCAAGCCAGGCTGCAGCAATACGTAAACGGTGAACTTCCAGATGTTCAAGCTCGATTTGTAAAAGGCAGAGGAACCAGAGATCAAATTGCCAACATCTGCTGGATCATGGAAAAAGCAAGAGAATTAAAAAAAAATCTATTTCTGCTTTATTGACCATGCCAAAGCCTTTGATTGTGTGGATTACAAGAAACTGGAAAAATCTGAAAGAAATGGGAATACCAGACCATCTGACCTGCCTCTTGAGAAACCTGTATGCAGGTCAGGAAGCAACAGTTAGAACTGGACACAGAACAACAGACTCATTCCCAATGGGAAAAGGAGTACGTCAAGGCTGTATATTGTCACCCTGCTTATTTAACTTCTATGCAGAGTACATCATGAGAAATGCTGAGCTGGATGAAGCACAAGCTGGAATCAAGATTGCTGGGAGAAATATCAATTACCTCAGATATGCAGATGATACCACCCTTATGGCAGAAAGTGAAGAAGAACTAAAGAGCCTCTTGATGAAAGTGAAAGAGGAGAGTGAAAAATTTGGCTCAACATTTAGAAAACCAAGATCATGGCATCTGGTCCCATCACTTCATGGAAAATAGATGGGGAAACAGTGGACACAGTGTCTGACTTTATTTTCCTGGGCTCCAAAATCACTGCAGATGGTGACTGCAACCATGAAATTAAAAGATGCTTACTCCTTGGAAGGAAAGTTATGACCAACCTAGACAGCATATTAAAAAGCAGAGGCATTACTTTGCCAACAAAAGTCTGTCTAGTGAATGTTATGGTTTTTCCAGTAGTCACGTATGGATGTGAGAAAGGACTATAAAGAAAGCTGAGCACTGAAGAATTGATGCTTTTGAACTGTGGTGTTAGAGATGACCCTTGAGAGTCCCTTGGATTGCACAGATATCCATCCAGTCCATCCTAAAGGAAATCAGCCCTAGGTGTTCATTGGAAGGATTGATGAAGCTGAAACTCCAATACTGTCCACCTGATGTGAAGAGCTGACTCATTTGAAAAGACCCTGATGCTGGGAAAGATTGAGGGCAGGAGGAGAAAGGGATGACAGAGGATGAGGTGGTGGGATGGCATTACCGACTCAATGGACATGAGCTTGGGTAATCTCCAGGAGTTGGTTATGGACAGGGAAGTCTGGAGTGCTGCAGTCCATGGGGTTGCAAAGAGTCAGACACAAGTGAGCAACTGAACTGAACTAACTTATACCACAGAGTTAATGTACACATGGCACCCTAAATCTCCCCTTCTCAGTACATGCCTTACTTTGTGAGTATAAGTTTACTTGTGAAATTATTATTCTCCACCTTCTCCATTAAACTGCAAGCCGCATAGTGGCAATAGTCATGATTCTCTTGCTCATTATCCACACTTGCTAAGTCGCTTCAGTCGTGGCCAACTCTATGCAACACCATGGACTATGGCTCACCAGGCTCCCCTGTCCCTGGGCTTCTCCAGGCAGGAATACTGCAGTGAGTTTCCTTGCCCTCCTCTAGAGCATCTTCCCAACCCAGGGATTGAATCCATGTCTCCTGCATTGGTGGCTGGATTTTTTACTATTAGTGCCACGTGGATGGAGAAGGCAAGGGCACCCCACTCCAGTACTCTTGCCTGGAAAATCCCACGGATGGAGGAGCCTGGTAGGCTGCAGTCCATGGGGTCGCAAAGAGTCAGACACAACTGAGCAAACTCCCTTTCACTTTTCACTTTCATGCACTGGAGAAGGAAATGGCAACCCACTCTAGTGTTTTTGCCTGGAGAATCCCAGGCTCTGGGGAGCCTGGTTGGGGACCGTCTATGGGGTCACACAGAGTTAAACACAAATGAAGTGATTTAGCAGCAGCAGCAGTGGCAGCAGTGCCACCTGGAAAGCCCTTTGCTGTTTGGTAGTAAAGTGAAAGTCACTCAGTTGTGTCTGACTCTTTGCGACCCCATAGACTATAGAGTCCATGGAATTCTCCAGGCCAGAATACTGGATTGGGTAGCCTTTCCCTTCTCCAGGGCATCTTCCCAACCCAGGGATCAAACCCAGGTCTCCCGCATCGTAGACGGATTCTTTACCAGCTGAGCCATAAGGGAAGCCCTTTGCTCTTTGATAATCTGCAATAAATATGTGTTGAATAGGTAAATAATTATTTTCAAAATTACTGAATATCATAATAAAATCTGTTTGATGTTTTCCTGAGGATATAAGGCAAGCCAATGGATCAGAATGAAAAACACTGAAATTTAACTGCCTGTTGACCCTCTGTTATCTACCATTTCCTTATTAGGTCTTTTAGCTACATCCTTCCATAATGATGGGCAAATAATGGTGGAAATAGATGGGTCATAATCCTACCAATGTTATTAACTTTTATTATAAATTGTATTATATTGAACACAAAATTTAATCATGAGATCCTTGAAAGCCACAACCAAACATTGTAGTATTGATTAAAAACAAAGAAATAAATTCACAAGTATTATTTCTTTAAGAGTGATGTTTCATAAGATGAAAGTCTAAGAGAAATGTTTATATGAAGTTCTACATAGTGATAATTAAATAGCTTACAGGTAATGTCTCTAGTTTTCCTAGCAATACAAAGTGTTTTTCATACAGGTAAGTCTTTAATTGACTCTGAATTAAAAGATGAGAAAAGTGAAAGTGTTGGTCACTCAGTCGTGTCCAACTCTTGATGACCCCTGGGCTGTAGCCCCATCAGAATCCTCTGTCCATGGAATTCTCCAGGCAAGAATACTTGTGCCACCTGGGAAGCTCATTTAAATGCGTAGTCTTTCCTTTCTCCAGGGGATCTTTCTGATCCAGATATCAAAGCCAAGTTTCCTGCATAACAGGCAAATTCTACTGTCTGAACCACAAGAGATAAATGTAGCCAGATATTTCAGCAGAAGGATAACTAGTCTGGGGCACTGCTTTTATAATGAATTGGAAACTAACTTTTAGGATATTTGGGGGAATGGGTGGCTATACTCTATTTTAGATTGCTTCTCAAATGTGTTTTTTTCAACTGGATATCAGGAATTGAATAGAATTCAGCTCAAATCTGAGTTCATTGACCAATGCCTGGGACACCAGAATTTGGTGTTGTCAGGAAACAGGAATTCGGTGTTGAAACAGGACTCAGAATCTTATTGCCAGATTTTCAAGTCCCAAGTTGACTTTCTATTATGACTACTGTATTAAAGATTTTGATTTGTATTATTTTTCCACAGAATAAACAATCTCTCTACATGGGGGGGATTTTTTTTCAGTGAAAAGTTTTTTCTTTTTTATTAAAGTATAATCCACATTCTATATCATATTATTTTCAGGTGTACATAATAGTGATTTGATATTTATATGTTTTGAAATCATCACCATGATAAGTTTATTTACCACTTGTCACCATACAAAATTATTACAGTATTATGAATATATTCCTTTGCTGTACATTATACTCTGTGATTTATCTATTATATAGCTGGAAATTTATACCTTTTAACCCCCTTTACCTATTTAGCTTCCCGATCCAATTCCATTCCCCTCTGGAAACCATCAATTTGTTTTCTGTATCTATGAGTTTGTTTCTCTTTTGTTTTGTTTGTTTTGTTTTTCAGATTCCACTTAGAGTATATGTGAAATCATATGCTAATTGTCTTTCTTTGACTTATTTCACTTAGCATAATATCCTCTAGGTTCATCCATGTCATTGTATATGGCAAGAGTTCATTTTTAAAAATAAATGTATAGTATTTCATTGTACCTATGCCACATCTTCTTTATGTATTCAGCTGTCAATGGACACTTTGGTTGTTCCGCATTTTGGCTGTTGTGAATAGTGTTGGAATAAACATGGAATGCAGATATCTCTTTGATATCTGGCTTTCATTCCCTTTGGTAAATACCCAGAAGAGGGTATTGCTGGGTCAGATGGTAACTGTATTTTTATTTTTTTTAACCTACTTTTTTGTATGTTGCTGAGACTGTTTATATTCCCACCAACACAAGGGTTATTTTCTCTACCCACATTCTCACAACATTTGTTGTTTTCTTTGATTTGTTGCCATTCAGACAGGGGTGAGGTGATATCTCATTGTAGTTTTAATTTGTATTTCCCTGAATATGTGAAAAGATGTTCAACATCAGTCAAAATTTTAATATGACCAGGGACCATGTGCACACAGGAATAAATGACATTTATTAATAACGGCCAACATTTATTGTAAAAACATGTCAGGAAACGTGTCTTACATGTATTGTCTCATTTAATCCTCACATCTATCTGTGAAGTTAAGATTATTTTCCTCTTTATTTCATAGATGGGAAAGTTAGACAAGTCCTTGAATTGCACAGTTAGTATGAGTTGGTGCCGAGATGGAATTAGGTTGTCTGTCGACAGCACTCAAGTCCTGACAATTCTGCTATCTGCCTCTTATAACCATTTGTCTCCAATCTCCTGCCACCACCTTAGTTCAAGTCCTCATCACCTCTTGCCAGAATTCTGAGCCAGAGACACCCTTCATAGGTGTATTGCCAAAATTTGAAATGCAAATCAGTTTTGCAAACATTATTTTTAGTTAGAAGATATCTTTTTTTTTTTTATTCTCGGGTCCACAGAATGTTCTTTCAAATTTATCAGTTTCACATTTTAAAATGTCATGGCTTTTGTTTTTGTATAAGTTCAACCTGGAAAGAAAGAAATTAACATTTATTAAGTCCTAATATAGCAAATGGGGATATTTGTTGTGTTAGGGGCTTATTTGCAATATTTGCTTAGGATTCCTTGAAATAACCTGGTAAAGGGGATGGAGACTGATACCTACGGATTGCCTCTTCTGGGATTCATGCTGAGCACAGTACTTTGCACATGTTAATTAATTTAGCAGTTTTAGAGTTTAAACTATGAGGTAGATGGTCAGCGATATCTGCCCTCTGACATGGAGCAACCAAAACATGGGAGATCCTTGGGTTTCAAACAGTTCATTTTTAAGTATACTGATTGTTTCTCTCTGATTATTAATTATGGTGAACCCAAGTGAGGACTAAAGTAGTCAGAAAATAATTTTCCTTTGAAGATCAAAAATTGACATACACTTTTTCCAAACAAAACAAAAAAACCTGTGGTTAGATTTGTGGACATTTCATTGAATTTGAGTTTGCCTGCTTTTTGAGTTCTGCCAAACATCCTTCTTTTCTTTTACATCCCCTATAGCACTTAATGGTGTGATGTCTCATGAAGAGTGAGGCTAGCTTTGATAAGTTCTTAAATAATCTTGGGACTTCAGAATTCACAGAGCAATCCAGAGTTAACAATTCTATCCCCCTGCCAGAAATCATGCTTGAACAGTGCCTTTGTTGACCATAACTAGCTGCTTACCTGTTCTTGCCATAGCTTCTCCTGAAATTGCCAGGTTGAGCATCTAATGTTAGGAGTGGGTATATAATAAACGCAGATGGCTGATTCACAGAATGCCAGTCATTTAATTTAAATAATATGGATTTAGGGTTCATTTGGGTGCTAGTTCTGCAAAGTGGCTATTAATTTATCCCAGATATCTTAGTTCAGGCTGCTATAACAAATACCATAGACTGGGTGGGCTAAAACAACAGACATTTATGTTTCACAGTACCAGCAATTGGGAAGTCTAGGATCAAGCTTCTAGCAGATTTGCTGTCTGGTGAAAGCCCTCTTAAACTGATTTGCAGATAGCCTCCTTGTAGCATGCTCTCCCTTTCCTTGTAGAAAGGAAAGGGAGAGCAAATGTTCTTTTAAAACTCTTCTAAGAGTGCTAGTTGCATCATGAGAATCTACCCTCATGATCTAATCCTAATTACCTTTGAAAGGTTTTACCTCAACACTTTGGGAATCAGGGATTCAACATACAAGTTTTGCAGTGACAACACGTATTCAGTCCATAGCACTAGGGTTAAATTTCAAAGATTTTGATTTATTTTCATTAGTCTCCTTAGGGGAAGATACTTGCAATTGGGGAAGAAAGGAATAACCTACCACTCATTCAAACCTTTATTGTTTTGGTGGCACTCATGTTCACTATCATGTTCAGAAACAGTAAGAGAAAGTTCTGGCATAAAGTCCCTGCCTATGGAAATGTCTGCCTTTTGCTGAATTAGAGGACAATATTAGATATCATCTGATATCCCTACATTTTCAAAAAGTGTTCTTAAAAGTGCTCCCCTCTCTTTCTCAATCTGCACACACACACACACACACACACACACACACAGGGAGCATGGGGAGGGTACTTTTCCTTTGATGCTGTGACATTTGTCAACTACATAGGATGCTCACAGTCCCACATAAGGTTACTGCCAGGCAATACAGAATTGGGGCCAGGAGTCGTATGGGAGTGAGGGGGCAGGGGGATAAGGGATGTCAAACCAATTATTGATCAATTTACTACATCTATTTAGTAAGTCAGTCAGTCTCCAGATACTTTTGTAGTCTTTAAGGAAGACAAATGTTCACAGTTTAAATATCCCTAAATATATAACAGATGAACAAGCATGCTTTGGTGTGTAAATGCTGCATAGATTCAGAACCATCAAAAAGCCCCTCAAAAATGCTTTTCCATCTGCTGCTTCTAACTACATATCGCACGTCCTGGCAGCGCACTTCACAGTGGTGTGAAAGATAGGTTCAGAGCCAACCTGGCAAAATCTATTTATCTTTTTTTTTCTTCTCCAAAATGTGTTTCTTTGTGCACTAAACTAGCAAACATATATAGGAACAAGGTGCCAGGGCTAAGAGGAGGCACTTGTCAGGCCTTAACTGTTCAAGAGAAAACCTGTTTCATGTTATGTCCTAAAACACTGACACCAAACTGCATCTTCTTAGAAAGTATGAGTTGGAGAAGCCTTGGATTTGCCTTCTTGATAAAACCTATTTCTGAGGGTTGCCTCAGTGTCCAGGGAAAATTGAGGGCTCCCTGAAAAAGCCCATAGATGGAGCATCCAGGAACATACCTTTGGGAGGTGTGTGACAGCTTCCTTTAGAAGAGTATCCATTGGTTTTCTTTAAAGTACTGATATACAAATTGGAAAGTAGATTCATGAGAGGCATGCTCTGCTTTTTGTTATTTTTTGAAAGAATTTTTTGGCTTTGCCAAGGGGTATGTGAGATCTTAGTTCCCCCACCAGTGATGGAAAATGTGCCCCCCACTCCCCTACATTGAATACATGAAGTCTTAACCACTGGACAGCCAGGAAAGTCCCTGCATGCTGTGTTTTTATGCAAAGTAGCTCTCAAATATAATCCTTCTCATAACCTGCTTAGAAACGTGGCCTTTGTAACCACTGTGACAATCCAGGTGAACAGTGATTGGAGTTAGTGACCTATTCATAAAGGCTTCTTTGAAATGGTGAAACAATTAGTTCCTCTACATAGTGAATATTCTTATTTCACAAGGTAAAAAAGTCTCTGCAAAGACACAATTTATAACTGCCTTTTAGATTATGTTATATTCCCAGACTGTGTTAATATCATAGAGATGATAAATTTCTCCTTCTTTATATGATTACTGATACTCCAAGCTCATAGAGGGTAAGAGTATTGGTATTAATATTTGAGCACATTAGAGCATAAGAGATGGTATTATACTTTCTATCAGTCAGTAAAAATAAAATTAAATAATCATATATTTACCTTACAGTGAAATTATATATCCCCTCAAATTCACTAATCATGTTTGATAAATATCAAGAACAATCCTAGAACTACAGTATGATTTATGTTGATACTCTTTAAGAGTTGAGATTTTGCTTCCAATTTAGTTACTGTTATTGTGATCATTTAACAATTGTTACCACCTGATCTGACCAACATGATGTTCAAGACAATGATTTTCTTAAGGTGACATCATGAGGTATTTTGTGGGAGCACATAGGTTTGCTTTGTGTTATTAACACCAAATAGTGATGTACATTTTCTGGTGACACATTTCTTCTCTGTAGTGCAGGGCTTGACTTGTGGGTGGTGAGAAAGTTCTTTGGCAATAACTTTTAATCATCCTTAATTTTTTATGCTTCATGAACATTTTATTCTTTTTGAACATTTTCATGATTTTAGTCTGGGAAACTTTTCACTCATGCATTGATTCCACAAATGTTCAATGCAGTCTTCTATAGTCAGTGGGGATGATTTGGTGAAAATAAAACAAACATGGTCCCTTCAATTGTGGGGCTTATAATCTAGTAAACAAAGTAAATGATAACTGAGGAAGCAAACATGCTATTTGTGCATATACATACACATATATTCATTTATTCATTCTTACTCATTCATCCATTTATGTAACTGCTGGGTATAACAACAACAATTATGGAAAGTTATGGGCAGAGAAATCCCCTTATTAGTTAATTATAAAATCAAGTCTTTGAAGGCTTGACATAATCCCAATACGTAGAATGTGAAAAGAGCATATCATGTAAGGGAGAATGGGCAGCCTAAGCAGAGGAGACTGTATGTATGAAAGTCACAGGCAAGAAAGACTTTCCTGTGTTCATGGAACCAAAAAGAGGCTAAGTTGTCTGGAGCCAAGTATGAGAGTGATAAGAAATGAAGCTAGATTTGGGAACCAGCTCAATTTGTTAAGAAATTTAGACTTTATTCCAAGTGCAATGAGCAGCCATTGAAGGGGTTAAGCAGGATATGACAGGATCCAAATATTTGTTTTTGTTTTACCATGCTCACTCTGGTGCTGCCTGGAAAACAGATTGGATGGAAACAGGAGTAAAATCTGGAAGACCATTAAGAAGGCAGGAGACCAAATGGGATATAATAGTGTCTTGGACTAGGAGAGATGAGAGTATGAAAGGAGAGGAAAAGTTGTATTCAAGAAAGATTTTGGAATGAAAGCAAACATTAATACTTATTATCAGTTTACAGAGGATGGGAGAAAGTGGGCGTATTCAAATTTATGGCCAACACAATTCTAGATTAAAATTTACTGAGAGGAGACAGACCTGGGAGGATCAAGTTTGCAACAAAACCAAGGATCAGTTGTGAACAAGTTAAGTTTATGAACTTTGGTAGAAATAATCCCATTGCCTCCACTCCATTCTAAAGGAAACCTTAATAATTAATGTTTATTGAGAAGTTACTGTGCCATCAACTATTTTATTTCTATGTAATAACTTGTTAGTCCTCAAACAGCCTTGTGAGGTAGGAGATACTATTATTTTCCTTATCACTCCTATGAAGATATTAAGGCTCACAGAGGTTTAAAAGCCTTGTACCAAATCATGCAGTTAGTAAACAGAGGAGCTAGGAGTCAAACAGGTGTAATCTGGCCCAAGAACTCATCATCCCAACAGACTTGCTACCACTTCTAATTGCAGGAAAATTAATGACTAGGAAACCACAATCCCAAGTTGAGAAGCATTAGCAAGTAAACATTCTGTGAAATGGAATAGATATAATCCTTTACAGAAAAAATGAAAGAAGAGTTTTCTAGGTGTCTCTTCCATATCTGTTACAAATTACGTTTTTGTTTAATTCTAACTCTTCTTCTATGGAGCTTCAAGGGTTTAAGTTGTCTGAGATTTGAGGGTCTAATATGGCTCACCTAGTCGTATATTTTAGTGTGAAGGTACATATAGAAATTCTAACATTCATTATAGTAAGCAAGGGTAACTTCTAAAATTATTTTTAACAATAGCAACCTGTATTTCAGCAAAAATTGTTTGCAGATATACAAACAAAACATTTGTTGTTGCTCAGTCAGTTGCTTAGTCATGTCTGATTCTTCGCAACCCATGGACTACAGCATGCCAGGCTTCTCTGTCCTTCACTATCTCCCAGAGCTTGCTCAAATTGATGTCCATTGAGTCAGTAATGCTATCTAAGCATCTCATCCTAAGCTGCCCTCTTCTCCTTTTACCTTCAATCTTTCCCAGTATCAGGGTGTTTGCCAATTAGTTGACTATAAGCATCTGGTGGTCAAATTATTAGAGCTTCAGCTTCAGCATCACTCCTTCCAAAGAATATTCAGGACTGATTTCTTTTTAGGATTGACTGATTTGATCTCCTTGCAGTCCAGGGGACACTCAAGAGTCTTCTCCAAACCACAATTTGAAGGTATCAATTCTTTGGCACTCAGCTTTCTTTCAGAAAAAGCAATGGCACCCCACTCCAGTACTCTTGCCTGGAAAATCCCATGGACGGAGGAGCCTGGTAGGCTGCAGTCCATGGGGTTGCTAGGAGTCAGACACGACTGAGGGACTTCACTTTCACTTTTCACTTTTATGCACTGGAGAAGGAAATGACAACCCACTCTAGTGTTCTTGCCTGGAGAACCCCATGGATGGGGGAGCCTGGTGGGCTGCAGTCTATGGGGTTGCACAGAGTCGGACATGACTGAAGCGACTTAGCAGCATCAGCAGCCTTCTTTATGGTCCAAATCTAACACCTGTACATGACGAATGAACATTGACACTCTAGGAATCAGCGAACTAAAATGGACTGGAATGGGTGAATTTAACTCAGATGACCATTATATCTACTACTGTGGGCAGGAATCCCTTAGAAGAAATGGAGTAGCTATCATGGTCAAAAAAAAGAGTCTGAAATGTAGTACTTGGATGCAATCTCAAAAACAACAGAATGATCTCTGTTCGTTTCCAAGGCAAACCATTCAATATCACGGCAAGCCAAGCCTCTGCCCCAACCAGTAACGCTGAAGAAGCTGAAGTTGAACGGTTCTATGAAGACCTACAAGACTTTTAGGAACTAACACCCTCAAAAGGTGTCCTTTTCATTATAGGGGACTAGAATGCAAAAGTAGGAAGTCAAAAAACACCTGGGGTAACAGGCAAATTTGGCCTTGGAATATGCAATGAAGCAGGGCAAAGGCTAATAGAGTTTTGCCAAAAGAACGCACTGGTCATAGCAAGCACCCTCTTCCAACAACACAAGAGAAGACTCTACATATGGACATCACCAGATGGGCAACACCGAAAACAGATTGATTATATTCTTTGCAGCCAAAGATGGAGAAGCTCTATACAGTCAGGAAAATCAAGACCAGGAGCTGACTGTGGCTCAGATCATGAACTCCTTATTGCCAAATCCATACATAAATTGAAGAAAGTAGGGAAAACCATTGAACCATTCAGGTATGACCAAAATCAAATCCCTTATGATTATACAGTGAAAGTGAGAAATAGATTTAAGGGACTAGGTCTGATAGATAGAGTGCCTGATGAACTATGGATGGAGGTTCATGACATTGTATGGGAGACAGGGATCAAGACCATCCCCATGGAAAAGAAATGCAAAAAAGCAAAATGGTTGTCTGCGGAGGCTCTACAAATAGCTGTGAAAAGAAGAGAAGCCAAAAGCAAAGGAGAAAAGGAAAGATGCATCTGAATGCAAAGTTCCAAAAAATAGAAAGGAGAGACAAGAAAGCCTTCCTCCATGATCAATGCAAAGAAATAGAGGAAAACAACAGAATGGGAAAGACTAGAGATCTCTTCAAGAAAATTAGAGATACCAAGGGAACATTTCATGCAAAGATGGGCTCAATAAAGAACAGAAATCGTATGGACCTAACAGAAGCAGAAGATATTAAGAAGAGGTGGCAAGAATACACAGAACTGTACAAAAAACATCTTCAAGACCAAGATAATCACAATGGAGTGATCAGTCACCTAGATCAAGACATCTTGGAATGTGAAGTCAAGTGGGCCTTAGAAAGCAACACTATGAAAAAAGCTAGTGGAGCTATTTCAAAACCTAAAAGATGATGCTGTGAAAGTGCTGCACTCAATATGCCAGCAAATATGGAAAACTCATCAGTGGCCACAGGACTGGAAAAGGTCAGTTTTCACTCCAATCCCGAAGAAAGACAATGCCAAAGAATGTTCAAACCACTGCACAATTGCACTCATNAAAAAAAAAAAAAAAAAGAAAAGGCTGAGGAACCAGAGATCAAATTGCCAACATCTACTGGATCATGGAAAAAGTAAGAGAGTTCCAGAAAAAACATCTATTTCTGCTTTATTGACTATGCCAAAGCCTTTGACTGTGTGGATCACAAGAAACTGTGGAAAATTCTGAAGGAGATGGGAGTACCAGACCACCTGACCTGCCTCTTGAGAAACTATATGCAGGTCAGGAAGCAACAGTTAGAACTGGACATGGAACAGACTGGTTCCAAAAAGGAAAAGGAGTACATTGAGGCTGGATATTGTCACCCTACTTATTTAAATTATATGCAGACTACATCATGAGAAATGCTGGGCTGGAAGAAGCACAAGCTGGAATCAAGATGGCCAGGAGAAATATCAATAACCTCAGATATGCAGACACCACCCTTATGGCAGAAAATGAAGAGGAATTAAAAAACCTCTTGACGAAAGTGAAAGAGGAGAGTCAAAGTGTTGGATTAAAGCTCAACATTCAGAAAATGAAGGTCATGGCGTCTGGTCCCATCACTTAATGGGAAACAGATGGGGAAACAGTGGAAACAGTGTCAGACTTTAATTTTTTGGGCTCCAAAATCACTGCAGATGGTGACTGCAGCCATGAAATTAAAAGATGCTTACTCCTTGGAAGGAAAGTTATGACCAACCTAGATAGCATATTAAAAAGCAGAGACATTACTTGCCAACAAAGGTCTATGTAGTCCAGGCTATGGTTTTTCCAGTGGTCATATATGGATGTGAGAGTTGGACTGTGAAGAAAGCTGAACGCTGAAAAATTGATGCTTTTGAACTGCAGTTGGAGAAGGCTCTTGAGGGTCCCTTGGACTGCAAGGAGATCCAGCCAGTCTATTCTAAAGGAGATCAGTCCTGGGTGTTTATTGGAAGGACTGATGCTAAAGCTGAAACTCTAGTACTTTGGCCACCTCATGCGAAGAGTTGACTCTTTGGAAAAGACCCTGATGCTGGGAGAGATTGGGTGCAGGAGGAGAAGGGGACGACAGAGGATGAGATGGCTGAATGGCATCACCGACTCGATGCACATGAGTTTGAGTGAACTCCAGGAGTTGGTGATGGACAGGGAGTCCTGGCATGCTGTGATTCATAGGGTCATAAAGATTCGGACACTACTGAGCGACTGAACTGAACTGAACTGACTGGAAAAACCATAGCATTGACTATAAGGACCTTTGTCAGCAGAGTGATGTTTTTGCTTCTTAATATGCTGTCTAGATTTGTCATAGCTTTCCTTTCAAGGAGCAAGTGTCTTTTAATTTCAAGGCTGCACTCACTGTCCACAGTGATTTTGAAGGACAAGAAAATAAAATCTGTCACTGTTCCCTCTTCCTCAGTTCTATTTGCCATGAAGTAATGGGACTTGATGCCATAATCTTAGTTTTTTGAATGTTGACTTTTATGCCAGCTCTTTCACTGTCCTCTTTCACCCTCATCAAGAGGCTCTTTAGTTCCTCTTCACTTTTTTGCCATTATAGTGGTATCATCCACAGGAAAGATGAGGCTGACTAAAATGGAGGGCTGGCAGTGTCCTTGCTTCTGTTTCCTCCCAGTCAGCTACACTCCTAGCTGGAGGAACCCTTCTCAGGATTTCAGAAAGAATGCTTGAAAGAGTATAGCACTTGTACAAGCATTGAGACTAAAACACTTACAGCAGACAGCCAAGTATATAAGTCAGGGAAGGAAAAAAGAGATTACTGTATTGTTATAATGGTAGTGAATAAATTGTTTAATTCTGTTATCTGAAAAGAAAAAACTATTAAAAACAACTATAACTAAATGATGTTAAGGGATACAAAATGTAAATCGATGCAATTTGTGTCATCAGTAGTGTATAATGTAAGCATAGGAATCAAAACCTATCAATACCAAGAAAAAAAAAAGAAGAAACACAAAGGAAAACAGCAAGAGAAGAAAGAGGGACAAAATAATTACAAACAGAAAACAGTTAACAAAATGGCGATAGTAAGTCCTTCTCTGTCAATAACCATGTTAAATGTAAATGGACTAAACTCCCCAGTAAAAAGGCACTGAGTGATTGAATAATCTAACTGTATGCTGAATACTAGAGCTTACTTTAGATTCAAGGATACACATGGACTGAAAATGAAGGATAAACAAGATATTACATCCAAATAGTAACCCCCAAAATGCTGGAGTGGCTACTTATCTGATAAGGTAGATTTTAAGTAAAAAACTGTCTCTAGAGACAAAGAAGGTCATTACATAATGATAGAAATGTTCACTCAGCAGGAAGATATAACAATTGCAAATATATGTGCACTCAACATCAGAATTCCTAAGTATAGTAGTCCCAGCTTATCCTTGGTTTTGCTTTTTTGCAGTTTCAGTCACCCACTGTTTATCATAGTTTTAAAAATACTAAGTGAAAAATTCTAGAAAATTATTTGTTGCTCTGTGCAGGTTTTCTCTAGTTGTGGTGAGCAGGGGCTACTCTCTAGTTGTAGAGTCCACAAGACTCTCATTGTGGTAGCTTCTCCTGTTGTGGAACACAGGCTCTAGGTGTGTGGGCTCAGTAGTTGTGGTGCATAGGCTTAGTTGCTCTGTGTCATGTGGGGTCTTCCCTGACAAGGGACTGAATTCATTTTCCCTCCATTGACAGGCAAATTCTTAACCATTGGACCACCAGGGAAGTCCAAAAATTCATAAATCTTAAGTTGCATACTATTCTGAGTAGCTAGGTGAAATCTTATGCCATCCTTCTCTGGCCTGCCTAGAATGTGAAGTATCATTTTGTTCAGCAAATCCATGCTGTATACAGTACCAGCCCATTAGTATAGAAAAAGCATAGTGTAGTTGTATATAGGGTTTGGTACTACCATAGTTTCAGACATCTACTGGGAGTACTGAAAATATCTACACTAAGAAAGAAGAAAGATCTCAAATAAACAACTTAACTTTACACATATCTGAGGTTGTTGACATTTCTCCCAGCAATCTTGATTCCAGCTTGTGAGTCATCCAGCCTGACATTTTGAATAATGTATTCTGCATATAAGTTAAATAAGCAGAGTGACAATGACAATACACAGCCTTGACATACTTTTTTCCCAATTTTGAACCATCCTTTGTTCCATGTCTCTTTCTAACTGTTGCTTCTTGTCATACATACAGGCTTCTCAGGAGACAGGCAAGGTTGTCTGTTATTCCCTTCTCTTTAAGAATTTCCCACAGTTTGCTGTGATCAAACCTGTGAATCCTAAAGGAAATCAACCCTGAATATTCACTGGAGGGACTGATGCTAAAGCTGAAGCTCCAATACTTCGGCCACCTGATGCGAGGAAACTCTCTGGAAAAGACTCTGATGCTGGAAAAGATTGAAGGCAAGGAGAGAAGGGGGGGAAGCAGAGGATGAGATGCTTAGATAGCATCACCAACTCAATGGACATGAATTTGACCAAACTCTGGGAGATATGAAGGACAGGAAAGCCTAGTGTGCTATAGTTCATGGAGTTGTGAAGAGTAGGTCACGACTTAGCAACTGAACAACAATTTCACACATCAAGGACTGAAATAGGAAGAAAATAAGCCCAAAGTTAACAGAATGAGAAAATAATAAGGATCAGAAAAGATACAGAGAAAAGAAAAGCAATACAAAAAGTTTTAAAATTGAGTTAAACTTTTAAAAAATTAACAAAATTGACAATCCTTTAGCTAGATTAATAAAAGAAGAACACAGACTCAAACAAATAAGTTAGAGAAGGGTACTAGGTGTTTTATATTAAATGTGTGGGCATGTTTTTCATTTTCACAAAGAAATATGCTTTCCAGGCTCATAGAAAAAACAGTCCTCAAAATCCATTTCTTATTTATAACTTTTGGTGGTGACATGGTATTAGAGACAATAGGATAAACATGATTTTTCAAAGGCAACCTACAACCTCAGGATGGCAGTGGTATCAGGAAGCATTGCAAGCAATGGCAAAGAGAACACAGGCAATCTAAGAGGATGAATGCTACCTTGCTTCTGCCATGTACTGATCTGTGAATATATGGGTAGAGTATTGCTAGAGCCTTCTGAATGTTTAAAAAGGATTTCAAATCCAGGTTTTTATGTGAAATATCTTGATTTTTAAAATATTGACTCAATATTTTTAAACATTTTGCTAGCTGAGTAAAACAACTACAAATCAAATTTGGCCCAGGCTGTGGGCTGCTATAAGTATTTTGTAACTGCTCTAACTTTTTTGTTTGAGTCTTTTTTTTTTTTTTTAATCTAACTAAGGGATTGTCAATTTTGTTAATTTTTTTTAAAACTTCAACTCAATTTTAAAACTTTTTCTATTTTTTTTCTTTTCTGTATGTCTTTTCTGATCCTTATTATTTCCTGCATTTTGTTAACTTTGGGCTTCTTTTCTTCCTATTTCAGTTTCTTGATTTGTAAAATTATTGTTGTTCAGTCACTAAGTCGTTTCTGACTCTTCATGACCCCAAGAACTGCAGCATGCCAGGCTTCCCTATCCTTCACTGTCTCCCAAAGTTTGGTCAGATTCATGTCCATTGAGTCAGTGATGCTGTCTAAGCGTCTCATCCTCTTTCCTGTCTCCTGAGAAACCTGCATACTGGTTAAGAAGCAAAAGTTAGAACACTGTATGTAGCAACTGATTGGTTCAAGATTGACAAAGGAGTACAACAGGGCTGTGTGCTGTCAGCCTGTTTGTTTAATCTATATGCTGAGCACATCATGAGAAATGCCAGGATGGATGAGTCACAAGTTAGAATTAAGATAGGTGGGAGAAAAATCGACAATCTCAGATACGTGGTCAATACCACTCTAATGGCAGAAAGCAAAGAGAAACTAAAGAGCCTCTTGATGAGGGTGAAGGAGGAGATGAAAAAGCCAGCTTAAAACTAAATATTAAAATACATGAAAATCATGGCATCTGGCCCCATTACTTCCTGGTAAATGGGGGGGGGGGGCAAAGATGAAAGTAGTGACAGATTTCCTCTTCTTGGGCTCTAAAATCACTGCAGGTGGTGACTGTAAGCCATGAAATTAGAAGACATTTGCTTCTTGGCAGGAAAAGTGTGACAAACATAGACAGTGTGTTGAAAAGCAGAGACATTACTTTGCTGACAAAGGTCCATATAGTCAAGGCTATGGTCTTCCCAGTGGTCACGTACAGTTGTAAGAGCTGGACTGTAAAGAAGATGGAATGCTGAAAAATTGATGCCTTTGAACTACGGTGCTAGATAAGACTCCTGAGAATTCCTTGGACATCAAGGTGATCAAACCAGTCAATTTTAAGGGAAATTAACCATGAATACTCATTGGAAGGACTGATGCTGAAACTCCAGTATTTTGGTCATCTGATGCAAACAGCTGGCTTATTGGAAAAGTCCCTTGATGCTGGGGAAGGAAGGCAGAAGAGCAGAAAGAGAAGAGGGTGTCAGAGGATGAGATGGCTGGATGGCATCACCGATGCAATGGACATGACCTTGGACAAATTTTAGGAGATAGTGAGGGACAAGGAGGTCTGGCATGCTGCAGTCCATGAGATCACAAAGAATCAGACATCACTGGGAGACTGGACAACAGCAACAACTTGCTTTAAAAGAATCTATATTTGCCATTTGGGACAAATTAGAACATCCAATAATTAGTTTATTTGAGCTGAGCATCCCACTCCAGTACTCTTGCCTGGAAAATCCCATGGACGGAGGAGCCTGGTAGGCTGCAGTCCATGGGGTCATGGAGGGTCAGACACGACTGAGCGACTTCACTTTCATTTTTCACTTTCATGCATTGGAGAAGGAAATGGCAACCCACTCCAGTGTTCTTGCCTGGAGAATCCCAGGGACGGGGGTGCCTGGTGGGCTGCCGTCTATGGGGTCACACAGAGTTGGACACGACTGAAGTGACTTAGCTGCAGCATCAGCAGAGCTGAGTTCTTATCATAATCTGTAGACAATTTTGAGTAATAGTTAGAGGTTTGAATTATAAATTATGTAATAAAAGCCATATAATGAAAATGAGTTTTCAAATTCAAGAAGATGAATTTAATGCCTGGGTCTATCACCAAGATTTAAAGCACTTCAGACACATTCTGAAGGAGATCAACCCTGGGATTTCTTTGGAAGGAATGATGCTAAAGCTGAAACTCCAGTACTTTGGCCACCTCATGAGAAGAGTTGACTCATTGGAAAAGACTCTGATGCTGGGAGGAATTGGGGGCAGGAGGAGAAGGGGACGACAGAGGATGAGATGGCTGGATGGCATCATGGACTTGATGGACGTGAGCCTGAGTGTACTCCGGGAGTTGGTGATGAACAGGGAGGCCTGGCGTGCTGCGATTCATGGGGTCGCAAAGAGTCAGACACGACTGAGCGACTGAACTGAACTGAACAGAAACATTGAGCCCCTAAAAAAATTCCTTGTCAAAACAGAAAACTTAATGTCTTTTGTATTTTGGAAAGAACACAGTTTTGGTAGTGGAACATGAGTTCTTGATACTAGATCTTCTGTGTGACTTTGGGCAAATTAATTAAAGCCTCTTAGCCTTTTCTCCTCAAACATAACCATGGTGAAAATGGTACTCTTCTAATGAGTGTATAAAGATTACACTAGGTAATAAATGTTAATACCTGGCATTTAGTAGATGCTGAGTACATATAGATATTATCACAGATTATATCTTTATATACATTGCTTTCTCATGACCTAACATGTTCCCAAAGTTTGTGAGGATGATTAAATTACATAACTTATATGACATATTGAATACAATGCCTGCTAAATCTTCAGTCGATGTTGGTTATCATTATTATTTGTAACAACAGTCCCATGTTACCCAGAAACGTACAATGAATAGTTCATGAAAAGCACAATATTGTATCTCTGGTCAGTGGATTCACACTTCCCCATCCAAGTACTAACTAAGCCCAACCCTGCCTGGCTTCAGAGATCAGATAAAATTGGGCATGTTCAGGATGGTATGGCCACAGAGGGATTCAGAGTTCTGATTAATCTTCATAGTGCCCAGTGGTCATATTCTTAAGTTTTGAATAGCTAGTAAGCATCTAATTTCTCTAAAATCAAAATTGATTTTTTTTGGTTGTTTTGTTTTTGTCCAGTATAGTTCTCAGAGTATCCTACATAGCAAGAATGAATTAGCCAAAAGGTTTTGGGAGACTCAGATTTTATAGGAATGTTCTCTGTGTCATGATCTATTTTAGAAAATTTCAAAATACCCCTCTACATAAAACAGTCCTTCTAGAAGTTTCCACCATAGAATGACCAGATCTCTTATTTTGTCACTCATTTTACAATCATTAAGAGGCATGCTGAAAAGGCTCTTTCCATTCTGTCTAGACACCTTTTCCTAGACAACATCCTGAAACATAAGAATAAGCACAAAAATGAATATATTACATCAAACGTACCATTGAGAGGAAAGATAAGTTTAACCGTTTCCCACGTGGGAGGCATATTGATGGTAATTATCTTTCCTCCTACTACACTCAGCTTTATAGGTTCCTCTGTTGCGGTTGGGAGGCTCTGGTCATGCTTAACCACATACTTGAAGCATGTTTTAATTGGCTGGGAGCCTTCTGTGGCTTGACTATGGGGAAGGATGCTGGGAGTTTAAAGGGAATTGGGTGTTCCATGGTGGGTAGACTATGTGTTGCCCATTGCTAGTACTCATGGGAAATTTATTCTTATAGGGACCTAGTGAGTGAACAGTGTGAATAAAATACTATTGTCAATTAGCAAGATTTTTTTCAATACTAAGAAGATTTTTTTTCAAGGACATTTAACTACCTATGGAAAACAATTTATTCTTCATGGTAGGTAATTTTATTCAAGATAGGAATTATGATATTAAGCTATCAAAACACCAGCTGATATGGAAACCCTCTCTTCTGTTAATTCTTTTTTTAGCTGATAGACTTGAAATGTTAGCTGCCTAGGAAGACCTTCACACCAACGTTTGACCAGATATAGTAAGAGAACAGTCTTTCAGTAGAACCTGAAGTCTTTCTAAACAGTGTTCAGGAAAACAGGTAGTTCATAAGACCACTTAACACCTCTTCTTGAAGGCAAATGCTTGCAGAACTGTCCTTCAGGCTTTCAAGAAGATGGAATACTTATTGCACACCGCATCTAATAATACTAAATAGCCTTAATACATTTTAATTCCTACCAAATTTTAATGATTGATCCATAATCACATTCCCATTAATTTATAAAGATATATACATAGCATCAGAAAAAGAACAACACCATGACTTCAAATTTCAGACATTTTTTTGAAGTTTTTATACCCCTGAGAGAAAATTAAGATAATTAAAAAATTTAACTCTGACCCTCTATTTATTTTAGGGAAAAATGCATCTATCCCCAAATAGAAACTTTTATATGATGTAATGTTTCTGAACACTTCTTATTTTAAAAAACATTTATTATGTATTTGAGTATAGCCAATTAACAATGTTGTGATAGTTTCAGGTGGACAGCAAAGGAACTCAGCCAAACATATACATATTTCTCCCCCAAACTCCCCTCCCACTCCAGGTTGCCACATAATATTGAGCAGAGTACCCTGTGCTATACAATAAGTCCTTGTTGGCTAAACACTTCCTATTTTAAACTTAAAACTATTCTAAATGCCTTTTCCCCATTATCTTTCACATACATATATGCACACACATATTATTTGTATTTGGCAAGTATAATCTACTACATGTAAATATGAGTGAGTGAAGTTGCTCAGTCATGTCCTACTCTTTGCAACCCCATGGACTGTAGCCTACCAGGCTCCTCCATGGGATTCTCCAAGTAAGAGTACTGGAGTGGGTTGCCATTTCCTTCTCCAGGGGATCTTCCTGACCCAGGGATCGAACCTAGGTCTCCCGCATTCCAGGCAGACGCTTTAGCCTCTGAGCCACCAGGGAAGCCCAATTTATATAATACAAAGTAAATTAGTCCTAGAATGATATCTGCCACATGTCATTCAATAAAATGGTGACTATTCACATGTTCAGTTCAGTCGCTCAGTTGTGTCCGACTCTTTGCAGTCCCACGAATGGCAGCACGCCAGGCCTCCCTGTCCATCACCAACTCCTGGAGTTCACTCAGACTCGCATCCATCGAGTCAGTGATGCCATCCAGCCATCTCATCCTCTGTCGTCCCCTTCTCTTCCTGCCCCCAATCCCTCCCAGCATGAAACTCTTTTCCAATGAGTCAACTCTTCGCATGAAGTGGCCAAAGTACTGGAGCTTCAGCTTTAGCATCATTCCTTCCAAAGAAATCCCAGGGCTGATCTCCTTCAGAATGGATTGGTTGGATCTCCTTGCAGTCCAAGGGACTCTCAAGAGTCTTCTCCAACACCACAGTTCAAAAGCATCAATTCTTTGGCGTTCAGCCTTCTTCACAGTCCAACTCTCACATCCATACATGACTACTGGAAAAACCATAGCCTTGACTAAACGGACCTTAGTCGGTAGATTAATGTCTCTGCTTTTGAATATGCTATCTAGGTTGCTCATAAGTTTTCTTCCAAGGAGTAAGTATCTTTGAATTTCATGGCTGCAATCACCATCTGCAGTGATTTTGGAGCCCAAAAAATAAAGTCTGACACTGCTTCCACTGTTTCTCCATCTATTTCCCATGGAGTGATAGGACTGGATGCCATGATCTTCGTTTTCTGAATGTTGAGCTTTAAGTCAACTTTTCCACTCTCCTCTTTTACTTTCATCAAGAGGCTTTTTAGTTCCTCTTAACTTTGTGCCATAAGGGTGGTGTCAATAAAACAGAGAAAATATGTCTATTTGTACTTTTCCTTGCTTAACAGAATGATTAAAAATTTTAGTCAGCCTAGGAGGAAGGGGTGTAACTTATGACATTTATTGACATTATATGACAAAGTTTTCCATTCATACAATTTTCTGCCTCCTCCTCAATGCCTTTAGCAGTTGAAGTACAATATGAAATTGCTTACTGCAGATACCACACCTCATGATTATGACTCTGTGGAAATAATTCTAAGTAAACCTGGAAACATATTTTTAGGATTGTACTTTAACTGAAGAATAGTTGATTTACAAAGTTGTGTTAGTTTTTGGTGTACAGCAAAGTGATTCAGTTACATATGCGTGTGTGTGTGTGTGTGTGTGTGTGTATGCTTTTTCTGATTCTTTTCCATTATAGTTTATTACAAGATGTTGAATATAGTTTCCTGTGCTATACAGTAGGACCTTGTTGTTTATCTATTTTGAATATAGTTGTTTGTATCTACTAATCCCAAACTCCTAATTTATCTCTTTTCTCACCCAACTTTTCCCTTTGGTAACCATAATTTTGTTTTCTATGTCTGTGAGTGTTTCTGTTCTATAAATAAGCTCTTTGTATTATTTTTTTAAGATTTCACATATAAAGGATATTGTGTGATATTTGTCTTTCTCTGTCTGACTTAACTTCATTTAGTATGATAATCTCTAGGTACATCAGTGCTAAATCACTTCAGTTGGGTCTGACTCTTTGCAACCCTATGGATAGTATCTGGTCAGGCTCCTCTATCCATGGGATTCTCTAGTCAAAAATGCTGGAGTGGGTTGCCATGGACTCCTGCAAGGGATCTTCCCAACCCAGAAATCGAATGAGTGTCTCTTCCATCTCCTACATCAGCAGTTGGATTTTTAACCACTGCTCCTGCTCCTGCTGCTAAGTCGCTTCAGTTGTGTCCTACTCTGTGCAACCCCAAAGACGGAAGCCCACCAGGCTCCCCCATCCCTGGGATTCTCCAGGCAAGAACACTGGAGTGGGTTGCCATTTCCTTCTCCAATGCATGAAAGTGAAAAGTGAAAGGGAAGTTGCTCAGATGTGGCTGACTCTTAACAACCCCATAGACTGCAGCCTACCAGGCTCCTCCACCCATGGGATTTTCTAGGCAAGAGTACTGGAGTCAGGTAGCACCACCAGAAAAGCCCTCTAGGTCCATCCATTTTGCTCCAAATGACATTATTTTATTCTTTTACCTTATGATCCAACAATCTTACTTCTGGGTATGGATCCAGAGAAAACTCTAATTTGAAGAAAATACATGTACCGCAATGCTTACAGAAGTACTGTTTTACAATAGCCAAGACATGGAAGCAATCTAAGTGTTCACTGACAGATTTTGTGTTTGTGTGTGTGTGTGTGTATATATATGTGTATATGTATATATGTACATATATACATATGTATATATGATGCACGTGTTCAGTTCAGTTCAGTTCAGTTCAGTCACTCAGTCGTGTCCAACTCTTTGCGACCCCATGAATCACAGCACGCCAGGCCTCCCTGTCCATCACCAACTCCTGGAATTCACTCAGACTCACGTCCATTGAGTCAGTGATGCCATCCAGCCATCTCATCCTCTGTTGTCCCCTTCTCCTCCTGCCCCAATCCCTCCCAGCATCAAAGTCTTTTCCAATGAGTCAACTCTTCACATGAGGTGGCCAAAGTACTGGAGTTTCAGCTTTAGCATCATTCCTTCCAAAGAAATCCCAGGGCTGATCTCCTTCAGAATGGACTGGTTGGATCTCCTTGCAGACCAAGGGACTCTCAAGAGTCTTCTCTAACACCACAGTTCAAAAGCATCAATTCTTTGGCGTTCAGCCTTCTTCACAGTCCAACTCTCACATCCATACATCACCATAGGAAAAAGCATAGCCTTGACTAGACGAACCTTAGTTGGCAAAGTATTGTCTCTGCTTTTCAATATACTATCTAGGTTGGTCATAACTTTTCTTCCAAGGAGTAAGTGTCTTTTAATTTCATGGCTGCAGTCACCATATGCAGTGATTTTGGAGTCCCCCAAAATAAAGTCTGACACTGTTTCCACTGTTTCCGCATCTATTTCCCATGAAGTGATGGGACCGATGCCATGATCTTTGTTTTCTGAATGTTGAGCTTTAGGCCAACTTTTTCACTCTCCACTTTCACTTTCATCAACAGGCTTTTTAGTTCCTCTTTACTTTCTTTGTATATACATATATATACATGCATGTGTATATATGTATATACATATGTATGTATGTATGTACAGAAGGGCTGTATGTTTTTAGACTAATAAATGTGTTCCAACTTGACTCACTGCTCTATTTAACCCCCAAAATTCCTTCTAGCAGTTGTTCCATTTGTACTCACTGCCTGAATAGTGTTCCTATGAATCATTTACTTTTCTCTGAAAATATAGATACTGTAAACTAAATTGGAATTTAGTAATGGACAGCCTCATCAGCTCTCTTGAATCAGATTCCAGCATAGGGAGAAAACTGTATCTGGTTATTGTATGCCTGGAATGCAATTCCAGGGGAGATTTCTCAACTTTTTACAAAGAAATATAACATCATATTTCAAAAGATAACATTTTTTGAAAATATATTTGGTTCCGTCAGTAAAGAATCCATCTGCAATGTAGGCGACCTGGGTTTGATCCCTCAGTTGGGAAGATCCCCTGGAGGAGGGCATGGCAACTCACTGTAGTATTCTTGTATGGAGAATCCCCATGGACAGAAGAGCTTGCTGGACTACAGTCCATGGGGTCACAAAGAGTCAGACACTATTGATCAGCTAAGTACATTTGGTTCTCTTAAAATCAAATGGAAAACATTTTGTATCTTGTTTTCTTCTTTTTTTCTAAGAAGATAAAGTCCCTAGATCTTTTTGTGATCCACCAATACCGTTCATATACAAAAAGCAATTGCAGATTTGTTTGCCAAACAAAGTATGAAAGAATTAACAGAGGTGGTATCATTCAATAGTAATTTAGCCTCAGATCTAATGTTTCAATTAAAACTTAATAAGAATGCATGAGATGTATTTGCAGTGTATGCTGAGTAGTGGTAAAAAAAACTTGTTTTGCCCACTTTTGCAAACTGGTAGATAGAACATATTTGTTTACTTGTAACATGATAATTCCTGGAGGTGTGAACACTAGGGTATGGAAGAGGTGAAGAGACAAACATTGTAACAGGTATTCTGCAGAAGTGTCAAGAGATGCAGAATGTTGCAACACAAACAAAAGATGGTGAATTGAAAATGATCTGTCCAGGGGTTGAACTAAAATTCTAAAAATGGCAAATAATCACATTATGTTGCTTGATTTGTGAATCTTTAGAAGCATTCAATGTGGATTCAAGAAGGAATGTTGAGTTGTAATTTTTGAATAGATATTATTTCTTTATTAATGATTAGTGCTTATTAAGGGAAAATAAGCACTAATACACTTGTCCTATCACTTAAAGCAAAAATAATAGCCATGTTCCATTGCCTTAATTTAAAACATAATTTTTTATACAGTAAGTAAAATTATCACCTACTTAACTGAAGCCACCAATACAGACATCTATATTGTACTTTAATAATAATTAAAATGGTAATAATTGAGTATAAAATGCATTTCAAAAACATCAAACATAGTATCAAGCCTTTTATTTTCTAATTTCCAATAAGTTTAAACCTTTTAAATGGGCCAATTTGGTTATTTGCAATGAGCCCTAAAGCAAAGACATTACTTTGCCAACAAAGGTCCATCTAGTCAAGGCTATGGTTTTTCCAGTAGTCATGTATGGATGTGAGAGTTGGACTGTGAAGAAGGCTGAGCACCAAAGAATTGATGCTTTTGAACTGTGGTGTTGGAGAAGACTCTTGAGAGTCCCTTGGGCTGCAAGGAGATCCAACCAATCCATTCTGAAGGAGATCAGCCCTGGGATTTCTTTGGAAGGAATGATGCTAAAGCTGAAGCTCCAGTACTTTGGCCACTTCATGCGAAGAGTTGACTCACTGGAAAAGACTCTGATGCTGGGAGAGATTAGGGGCAGGAGGAGAAGGGGACGACAGAGGATGAGATGGCTGGATGGCATCACTGACTCGATGGATGTGAGTTTGAATGAACTCTGGGAGTTGGTGATGGACAGGGAGGCCTGGTGTGCTGCAATTCATGGGGTCACAAAGAATTGGACATGACTGAGCAACTGAACTGAACTGAAATGATCATAAACTTTATTTTTTTTAATTTGAAATGTTATTATAAAAATCAAGCATGATTTACATATTTAGTAAAATGGTAGAATCATAACATAAAGCCAAGTATAACTCAAAACTTCCTCTCCTTTTGCATATTCTAAAGTCAATATTGAAAAAGCCTACTAGCTTGTGGAAAGTGATTTTTTTTTTTCAACATTGATCAGATTTTGTTTTATTTTTTTTCTTTTGATGTACAGACACATTTCACTTTGGAAAGAGAACACATGCTTAAGAAAAAAGGACAAATCTTACTATTAAATAACCATGTTTCAAAGAGAAAAATAATATCTCAGTATATCAGGGAAGTATCTGATGTAAAAGAAAATGGCATTGTTTGCTCTACTAATTCCATCTTTAACCACATTTTTTGAAAAGTCTAATTCTTCAAATTATATTTTAAAAAAATCTACCTGATGAGTCCCTTGGACTGCAAGGAGATCCAACCAGTCCATTCTGGAGGAGATCAATCCTGGGATTTCTTTGGAAGGAATGATGCTGAAGCTGAAACTCCAGTACTTTGGCCACCTCATGTGAAGAGNAAGCAATGATGCTAAAGTTGAAGCTCTAGTACTTTGGCCACCTCATGTGAAGAGTTGACTCATTGGAAAAGACTCTGATGCTGGGAGAGATTGGGGGCAGGAGGAGAAGGGGATGACCCAGGATGAGATGGCTGGATGGCATCACGGACACAATGGACGTGAGTCTGAGTGAACTCCAGGAGATGATGATGGACAGGGAGGCCTGGTGTGCTGCGATTCATGGGGTTGCAAAGAGTCGGACATGACTGAGTGACTGAACTGAACTGACCTGATTTAAGAAAGCAAGCTCTTTAGCTCTTCAACCTACAATATCTATTTTTCACCCTAATTCTAGGTACTTCATTGAAAAAGTGAAACTTGCTACACATAGCCAAAGCAACCAGGCAAGTTAATGATATTTTTCCCTCTCTGCCAGGTTGGTTTGGCACTTTGTAGACACTACTAAGCCAGCTCAAGCTAGTGCTTGAAGTAAAGTGTTTTGGAGTTTTGCTTAGTTATTTTTTCTCATTTTGATATAACTTTTGTTTTCTGGAAATCTTCAAGAAATTTGTTATCCAACACTTCTAATACAACCTGTTGCTTTTTAAAAATTTAAATATCATAACAAAAAAGAATAAATCAAATGTGAGAACAGCTAAGTTTTTTAGAACATTTCAGCCTTTGCTGCAACATAACACTCATTGCGATAATAATGACCATGAAAACAGGAAAAGATTTGTAAATGCTGACAAAAGAAGAAATGTATTTGTTGGCTCCACAGATCAACTCTAAGACACAATTTCACGTAAGAGTATTTGCCATAGTAACAAAGGTAAAAAAAGTAATATTACTGTAAAATTGTTACTAAGTAATTAATGATTAAGTTACCTCATTAATTTATAACTAATATCAGACCAAAAATTACTTTAAACCGCTTCTAAAAAAATAAATTGTATCCATAAAAATAATAGGTCCTTTTTTGGTTTTATATAAATTTGACATCCAATATTAAAATATTTGCCTTGAAATCTAACTGGTTTTACACTGATTTATTTTATGTGATTCTCTTTTTATGTGAACATACAAACACACATACTTACACACATAGTCACACATCCCAATCATACACATACCCTCATACATACTCTCAAACAGCACACTCACACATGCATGTATTTGTACACACACACTCAGAAATGCACATAGTGCTTCTGGACCAATGAAAATGAAACCAAAGGAAATACTGAGAAGAACAGATGTAGGCTTGATGATGGTGAGGACGTGCTACTTGATCTTGTGTCTAAGAGTGAACAAATTCAGTAAAAAGGAAAAAACTAATTTGTCTGTACTAGTTAGATTCAGAATGTAAGAACTGAAAACATAAATGGAAAATCATACATGTAGTCCTGAAGTAAATTAGGAACATAAATTTGTCAGTAAAGTTTCACCAGTGTTAAAATACAGTCTAGAAAAAAACGTAGGGATTCAAACACTTGATGCAATGGTGAAAAACGTCCTGGAAATGCCTTGTGTCTTCCACTGGTTTTTGACAATTGTTAGGTTGGGGAATCTTGATAACAACCGGTAGCCGAGCTTCTTTTCCAATCAGTGCCACAGACAAATTGATCTGGCTCTTCTAATGATTACCAATATTTTCAGCATATCCTTCCAGATTTCCATGTGTTCTTTGGCAGAGATAGAAGCAGTTTGAAGATTTTCCCTTCAAGCCTTTGAAATTTTGGAATTCCTCTGCAACATTTGTCAGTACACTCATGTCTCTGACATCACACCAACCCCTTCCCAATTCTGGATATTTCTCTGAAGTTCTAATCAGAAGTATTGAATATATCACTATTCTTGATATTTCCCTGAGCCAAAAAGAGTGAATATAGATCAGTTCAGTTCAGTTCAGTCACTTAGTCATGTCTGACTCTTTGAGATCCCAGGAATTTCAGCACGCCAGGCTACCCTGTCCATCACCAACTCCCAGAGTTCACTCAAACTCACTTCCATTGAGTTGGTGATGCCATCCAGCCATCTCATCCTCTGTTGACCCCTTTTCCTCCTGCCCCCAATCCCTCCCAGCATCAAAGTCTTTTCCAATGAGTCAACTCTTCGCATGAGGTGGCCAAAGTACTGGAGCTTCAGCTTTGGCATCATTCCCTCCAAAGAACAACCAGGGCTGATCTCCTTTAGAATGGACTGGTTGGATCTCCTTGCAGTCCAAGGGACTCTCAAGAGTCTTCTCCAACACCACAGCTCAAAAGCATAAATTCTTTGGCGTTCAGCTTTCTTCACAGTCCAACTCTCACATCCATACATGACTACTGGAAAAACCATAGCCTTGACTAGATGGACCTTTGTTGGCAAAGTAATGTCTCTGCTTTTCAATATACTATCTAGGTTGGTCATAACTTTTCTTCTAAGGAGTAAGCGTCTTTTAATTTCATGGCTGCAGTCACCATCTGCAGTGATTTTGGAGCCCAAAAAAATAAAGTCTGACACCGTTTCCACTGTTTCTCCATCTATTTCCCATGAAGTGATGGGACCAGATGCCATGATCTTCTTTTTCTGAATGTTGAGCTTTAAGCCAACTTTTTCATTCTCCTCTTTCATTTTCATCAACAGGCTTTTTAGTTCCTCCTCACTTTCTGCCATAAGGGTGGTGTCATCTGCCTATCTGAGGTTATTGATATTTCTCCTGGCCATCTTGATTCTAGCTTGTGCTTCTTGCAGCCCAGCGTTTCTCATGATGTACTCTGCATAGAAGTTAAATAAGCAGGGTGACAATATACAGCCTTGACATACTCCTTTTCCTATTTGGAACCAGTCTGTTGTTCCATGTCCAGTTCTAACTGCTGCTTCCTGACCTGCAATAGGTTTCTCTTCATTAGGTAGTAATTAATTCCATAATGGTGCTAAATTTATTTCAACTTTGGGCTAGTGCTTTAAGAATAATGTGAGCTTATTTAAGTCCTGGAAGATGAATCTCTCTGCCTTATATTATTTCTGTGATTAATTGGGAGTAAAAGTGGAGCTGTGGCATGTTTTGGTTTCCTTACCTATATATCCTCTTTGAAACAGTATCTAGATTTCCACTATAACTACCTCTCTTTTTCAGAATGCAGTCCATAGTAACCTAGACATATAGTGCAAGTCAGCCATGAGATGCTCCAAACTTGGTTTGTATTTGGGAGCCTGAAATATGGATACAGGCAAATTTTTCTCCTAGTTTCTGTTTCCCACATAATAATTATATATTCATAAGAAAAATCAAACTTTTAAAATATTTAAAAGTTATTCTTTAGAAGAGCGGCAAGTCATTTCTCCAGTCTAATGGGAATGGGGTGGGGAAGGTGATGAGAAGAGCTGTGTCCACCTTGACTTATTTTTGCAACATGAGGAAGTTACAAAAGTACCCAAGGCACAAATTCAAACTGACCTATGTGAAATGTGCTCTCTTGGTTAGAGTTAGAATCTGCATGTGTAACAGTGTCCACTGTAACTTAATTGTGGTGATGCTGGAGAACCATTATAGATTTACCCAAGAATTAGAAGCATGAGTTTTGAGGTCAGTTCAATGTGGAGCATCCTGCTGGGTGGATTTCCTTTCTGCAGAGATACAAGGATTTAGGTTTCAAGGTTTCTCTGTACCTTGTAATCTATGTATCCAAGGGAGTCTCAGACTATTCAGATGCTAGATAGGGAGAAGGATAATAAAGAATATAGACTTCTTAAAAATCCTTGCCTGGAAGTGACAGTTGTCATTTCTAGCCACAGTTTATTGTCAGAACCTATGCTCTTGGCAATAACTGAAGGCATAGAAGCCTGAGAAATGTGGTCTTTGACTGGGAAACCATTGTTTTTAGCAAGGACTACACACTATGGAAAGTGAAGCCCAAATATTTGGAAGGAGTGTTCATCTCTAACACAACAGTCACTAACTATCTGAACCTTAACATTTTAGGTTAAGATTAGGTTATAATGGGATAAATAATAAACAGCCTGAATATCTACTGTGATGATAAAATCATGCAATGCATGAAACTCTTTGTAATTCAATACTCATGTCACTAGAAAATTGCACATTATTTCTAATAAATCCTGTGTATATCTTTATTAAACAATTGTTGATATATACATTATAACTAGTTAGCTATTACTGATGCATTTTCAATATAATGCAGGCTGCTTTGTGTTGAATATTTTGTCATAGCACAGTACGAAAGTACATCAAATCCTTTGCAACAGCACTTGTTCTTATCATAGTGAATGCAAAACAAGTAAACAAACAAATTAAAAAAACCCTACCATATAGAATTTATCAAAGGGATTTTGAAGAACAGAATAGATTTATTTTTGGCCTTGAGAAACCCATAGACTGTGCATGACACACAAACAATTGTTGTGCTTTCCTAACGATATTTAATAGAATTAAATCTTCTTTTTCATTACCTTGTTGACAATAAAGCAACAACAAATAAGAGCCAAATATATTTCCATTCAATGAAAATTTTCCTTTTAGGGCATGGGCCATTTGGTCTGAACTAAGGGATACAGTTATTCAGAGATGTTATATATTATCCTCCTCTGAGATACATTTTGATAATATCTGGCCATAAAAAGGCACATGAATTATTTACCACAAGTTCAGATTTGTTTGTTTTGTAGATGATCAGACCACTGACTCAAATTGGGTCATTTTAGAATGTTACACTATAAGAAGCTGAATGAACTCCAAACTCTTCACAAAAGACCTGTTAAAACAGGGAAACATGCATGGAAACAACAATTTAAAAAAAAATTAAAATTCAATACAAAACAGTCATAGATTGACTGTTGTATGCCTAGTAGTCAAGCCTAGAAGTTTGGTGTGATTGTTGTTCAGTTGCTGAGTTGTGTCTGACTCTTTGTGATCCCAAGGACTGCAATAGGCCAGGCTTCCCTGTCCTTAGGCCAGGCTTCCCTATCCATTAGCCTCTCCTGGAGTTGCTCAAACTCATGTCCATCAAGTCGGTGATGCCATCCAACTATCTTGTCCTCTGTTGTCCCCTTCTCCTCCTGCCTTCAATCTTTCCCAGCATCAGAGACTCTTCCAATGAGCTGGCTCTTAGCATCAGGTGGCCAAAGTATTGTAGCTTCAGCTTCAGCGTCAATCCTTCCAATGAATATTCAGGATTGATTTCCTTTAGGAGTGAGTGAGTGAAGTCACTCAGTCGTGTCCGACTCTTTGCTACCCCTTGGACAGTAGCCTGCACCAGGCTCCTCCGTCCATGGGATTTTCTAGGCAAGAGTACTGGAGTGGGTTGCCATTTCCTTCTCCAGGGAATCTTCCCGACCCAGGGGTTGAACCCAGGTCTCTCGCATTGTAGACAGATGCTTTACCATCTGAGCCACCAGGGAAGTCCGATTTCCTTTAGGATGGACTGGTAATTCCTTGCTGTTCAAGGGACTCTCAGGAGTCTTCTCCAACACCACAGTTCAAAAGCAATTCTTCAGCACTCAGCTTTCTTTACAGTCCAACTCTCACACCTATGCATGACCACTGGAAAAACCATAGCTTTGACTAGACAGAGTTTTGTTGGTAAAGTAATGTCTATGCTTTTTAATATGCTGTTTAGGTTGGTCATAACTTTTCTTCCAAGGAGAAAGGATCTTTTAATTTCATGGCTGCAGTCATTGTCTGCAGTGATTTTGGAGCTCAAGAAAATGTCTGTCATTGTTTCCATTGTTTCCCCAACTATTTGCCGTGAAGTGATGGGACTGGATGTCATGATCTTCATTTTTTGAATGCCAAGTTTTAGACCAGCTATTTCACTCTCCTCTTGTACATTAATCAAGAGGCTCTTTAGTTCCTTTTTGCTTTCTGCCACAGGGGTGGTGTCATCTGCATATCTGAGGTTGTTGATATTTTTCCTGGTAATTTTGATTCCAGCTTTTGCTTCATTCAGTCTGGCATTTTGCATGATGTAGTCTGCATATAAGTTAGATAAGTAGTATGACACTATACAGCCTGACGTACTCCTCTCCCAGTTATAAGCCAGTTCATTGTTCCATGTCTGGTTCTCACTGTTGCTTCTTGACCTAAATACAGGAGGTAGGTAAGGTGGTTTGGTATTCCCATCTCTTTAAGAATTTTCCACAGTTTGTTGTGATCCACACAGTCAAAGACTTTAGCAAAGTCAATGAAGCAGAAGTAGATGTTTTCTAGAACTCTCTTGCTTTTTCTATGGTCTAAGAGATGTTGGCAATTTGATCTCTGGTTCCTTTACCTTTTCTAAATCCAGCTTGAACATCTGGAAGTTCTCGCTTCACATACTGTTGAAGACTAGCTTGGAGGGTTTTGAGCATTACTTTGCTAGCATGGTGTGGTAAGTAGCCATTTATACAATGACCTTGACATTTATTGAGTGCCTCCTATTTTCTAGATATTGTTCTACATGGTACTTTCACATCTTCTTCTAGGAATTTATAGTTTTAGGTCTATGTTTAGGTCTTTAGTCCCTTTTGAGCTGTTTGTATATGGAATGAAGTGAGGGTCTGACTTCGTTCTTTTGCATGCAGAATATAAAGTCTCATTTATTCAAACAGCAGTTGTAGGAGGTAGATATTTTTCTTGTGCCAGGTTTCCCAGAGCAGACCTTGAGATGACATTCAAACATTTCATTAAGGGACTGCTCACTTCATGAGAAGACAGTGAGGGAGTGATGGAAGCAGGACGCGAGGAGATAAGAAACTACACAGGTTACAACTTGAAGGGAACTTATAGCCTGAGTCTGCTCCTTCAGGGGGATTCTGGAAGGCAAATGGCAGCTTGCGGGTTGCCACCTTTAAGGCAAAGGCTTTCATACTCCTGGTGCAAGGATTACCCTCAGGCTTATGTAGACTCCAAGGAACTTCCAGCTATCCGTCTAGGTAGGCAGAATGTTCCAGTGGGTCAAGGGCTGCCTTCTGAAGAGAATTTCTGATGCAGACTATTTCAAGCCAAGACATAAGAGCTGGAGGATGGCTACCCTACCCATGAAAGAAACCCAAGGGAAGCTGTGCAGAACACCAACGATGTTCATTTCAACATCAAGTACCTTCACTTAGTAAAGAGGGATAGGACAGCTAGAAAGGTGGAATAACACTCTAATTGACATGACTGATAACTGCTACAGCTCAAAATAAACCCGTCTGGGGCTCTACAGCTTGTTTTGGAGAGTTATGGGACATGTGGAAAGAATGTGGTAGGTGGAATGTGACATTTTAGCAGGTTAAAGTGAGGCGGGCACATATTGGTTACTACAGTACTACTTAGAGTCCTTCTGTAACCTCCCCACCCCCACAATATTCCCCTCAAAAAAAAAAAAAAAAAACTGGTATGAAGTGATGAAGACTTGAATTAGAGGAGATATTAGAGGTTATTTTTTAAATGTTCATGATCTTTCAACAAGTTAATACCCTACTTCACAGCATATTTAAAAAATAACTCAAAATGATTAAAGAACTAATGTAAGCACTAAAACTGTAAAACTCTTAGATAAGCAGATGACGCCACTTTTATGGCAGAAAGCACAGAGGAACTAAAGAGTCTTGATGAACATGCAAGAGGAGACAAAAAAACTCTTAGAAGAAAATATAATAGTAAATCTTTGAATTTGGCAACAGTTTCTTCGATATGACATCAAAAACACAAGGAATAGAACTAAAAATAGATAAATTGGACTTCATCAAATTTAAATTCATTTATGTTTCTCAAAGGACAGTCTCAAGAAAGTGAAAACAGGGACTTCCCTGGTGGTCCAGTGATTAGGACTCCACACTTCCAATGCAGGGGTGCAGGTTCGATCCTTGGTTCAGGAACTAAGATCTCTCATCTCTCATGCCTCGTAACATGGCCAAAAAAAAAAAAGAAAGTGAAAACACAACCCAAAGAATGGGGAAAGTATTTGAAAATTACATATCTGATATATCTGATAAGGGACTTATTCAAATATACAAAAAACACAAGTCAATAATGAAAAGACACACAAATTATAAATAGCAATTATGAAATGGGAAAAGAACCTGGAAGAACATTTTTCTAAAGAAAATATAAAAATGCCCACTAAGCACATGGAAAGATGCTCAGCATCACTGGTCACAAATCCAAACTACTATGAGGTAACATGCACTTGCTAGGATGGCTTTAATAAAAAAAATAATTATTAGTGAGGATGTGGAAATCAGAAACTCATATTCTGCTGGTGGGAATGTAAAATAGCAAAACTCCTATGGCAAATTATTTGGCAGTCCCTCAAAAGCTAAACAGAGAGTCACTGTTTGACCCAGCAATTCTACTTCTAGATATATACCCAAGAGAAATGAAAACTTATGCCCACATGAAAACTTGTACATGAATGTCCAAAGCAGCATTATTCATAATGACCAAAATGTAGAAACAGTCACCATGGATAAACAGAATATGGTATACCCATATAATGGAATAATTCTCAGGCATAAAAATAAACAAAATACTGATACATACTACAGCATGAATGCAATGGTCTTAATGAATATTTGTGTCCCCTTAAAACTGATATGTTGAAATTCTAAGTTCCAAAAGTGATGATATGAGTAGGTGGTGATTAGATCATGAGGGTGAAGCCTCATGAATGGGATTAGTGCTCTTATAAAAGAGATACCTCAGAGCTCCCTAGCCCCTTCCAGCAGGTAAGGATAAGTGAGAAGTCTGCAACCCTCAAGAAGGTCCTCACTCATACTTGCTGGTACCTTGATCTCAGATTTCCAGCTTCCTGAACTATAAGAAATAAATATCTGTTGATTATAAGCTACCTAATGTGTGGTATTTATAGCAGCTCAAACATTCTAAGACAGTCAATGAGCCTTGAAAACAGTATGCTAAGTGAAAGAAGCCAGACATAAAACATCACTTATTATATGATTCCATTTATGAAATATCCAGAATAGGTGAAACTATAGAAACAGAAAGATTAGTGTTTGACTCTTACTGGCAAGAAAAGGAGAACTGATGACAGCTATAGGATATGGGGTTTCTAAAATTGATCATGGTGATGGTTGTACAGTGCTGTGGATATACTAAAAACTCCACATTGTCATGAGTCAATTGTTTGGTATGTGAATTATATCAATAAAAATGTGAAAGGAAAAGAGACCATAGTAATAAGAAGCCTACCAATAGTAATAATAGTACTAATAAATTGTACGTCTTCTCACTTATAAATATCTAGACTGATAGCCTGGAATTGAAGAAGTAAAGCATTCATCTAGGGTCTGGCTGGTAGGTGTTTCCTGCTCCTTCAAGTCTACTTCACAGTTATGGGTGAGGCTCCTATTACAGAGCTGGGTTGGGTTTGGGAAATGCTCATTGAGAGTAGTTACTCAACAGCCAGGAGGTTGGGGCCATCTCAGGGTAGCACCTGCCTTACCCATGGTGATTGTGTGCAATGTGCACTTTGTGGGGCAAAGTGAATCCTGGAAGCTCTGTCCCCTTGTCACCTGCTGGCCCACTTTGCTCTTTGGATGCACGGACTGGAGGCAGGGAGACCTTGTCTGAGCCACTCCTTGAGTGGGGAGACCCAGTATGTGTAGTTCCAGTAGCGGACAATAGATTGAAGGCGACTTCTTGCGAAATCAGCAGGGCGGGCAGCTGAATAGCATAATATTGTGCATTTGTAAATATTTGAGCACATCTGCTTAGCTTCTTCCCAGAAAACCACTGGGAAAACCCGCCTTGCCTTGTGCCATGCAATGCTGTTGCCCTGCTCTAATTGTCAAATCTGTCGAGTGTTTTTCTCATGCACACAAAAATTAAACATCGCTCTCCTCATTCATGATTAATTCAGCTGCAGCGCTGCACTGTGTCACACTGCATCTTTTAAAGTAATTGTTAAATTCTACCTCATAATCAGAGCAGTTTTAATTAACTTTTTGTCAGTTAATCTTTTTTTCCTCATACATTTTCCATGTCTAGTGTGTACACTGCCGGTCTCTGCCCAGGGGTTTGCAACCCCTCGTTATGAATAGCTTAAACCCTATTAGCGCCGATGGGCGTGCCACGTGCGGGTGGAGAGAGGAGGCCTCTCAGGCTCCATTCTGCTCTGCTTTCCTGAGCCAGGCTGGTTTGGTCGTTTGCATTAAACAGCTCCTCCATAGTGAGCTCGTTTACGTGCTGCAAAGTTCAGGCTTGCTTTTCTCTTGCTCCTAGAATATGTTCTCTGTGTCCAGGAGAGAGAGAGCACACAGAAATGAAAAAGGTAGATGTGCAGGAAAAGAGGGAAGAGACCCAAACTGGAATGTAGAGGAAACCCAAGGCAAGGAATGGCTCCTAAGTATTCTGGAGTGATTCTCCCCTTCAGAGTAAGCCCTTCCTTTCCTTCTTCCTTCCTTTCACCAGAGCTGAAGAGTAAGGATGCTGCCTCTAGTTTCTCTGACCTTGTCATTCTTACCAAAGTCACATTTCACATATTTAAACTCTTTTTTTGTATAGTTCAAACGTCAATTATACCTACCCCTCAACTTATGGCTCTGCTTGCCCATGACTTTTATCTCTCACATGATATTACCCATGTGTACATAACATAGCAAATCCAATTCCATATTAAACAGCACACATTCAGGCAGTTTTCTCTCTCGCAAGGGGCCTGTGTTTAAAGGCAATTGTGTTTTAGCTTTTCTGAAAGTTTAAACAAATGTGCACATCTGTGTAATAGTGCCACTACTCCTGCTACTTCTAGCAAAGGAGTCACTTTTGTATATTTACAGGGTATATTTTTCAGGATATGGCATCAGTTTCTCAGTTTTAAAATGCATACGGTTGAGGAAGTAGGAACTGATAATTACTGTGTTAGGATCTGATGCTAAAATGCTGAGAGAGTCAATAAATACACCAGATGTGCAAAATGCTAGTTAGGGTATTTAAACAGAATGTGGTCAAGCCCTTAAAGAAGGACTATACTCACTCTATGGACATTTGTGCTGAGGTGTCACCATCTTGAATTTGTTAATTAACCTGTTTGGTCCAGAGTTGACCTGAAAGACTAAGTATAGTTCAGATAAAAGTTGTGCCAAAGAGTTTCCTACTAAGAAATACATTAGAAAATACCTTTAGGACAAAGTGTAATTTGTAGGGAGTGCTTTGATCTTGGAAAGATTAAGAAAGAATATGGGATTCAGGGTCTATGTTCAAATCCTAAGTATATAATTTGCAGGAAATGGACAAACAAGTAGCTTACTCCCTCTCAGTCATATATAAAATGGAGATTGCAATATTCTCTACATTATGCTGTTTTCTGATGACTAAAAATCTTTTTTATAGAAATGTGGTTGATTAATAATACTGTGTTAGTTTCTACAGTACAGCGAGGTGATGTGGTTATACATATGTGTACATTCTTTTTTATATTCTTGTCCACTATGGTTTATCACAGGATTTTGAATATAGTTCCCTTTGGGATACAGTAGGACCTTGTTGGTTATCCATTCTATATATAATAGTTTGAATCTACCAATCTCAAACTCTCAGTCTTTCCCTGACTCACCTCCTTCCTCCTCAGCAACCATACAGACACAAACTCTCTGTGTCTGTAAGTCTGTTTCTGTTTCATAGATAGGTTCATTTCTATCATATTTAGATTACATATATAAGTAATGTCATATGGTATTTGTCTTTCTCTGTCTGCCTTACTTCACTTGTATGATAAAATGAATTTTTAATGTATTTAGTATAGTGTAAATTCTCAATAAAATAGCAGTGATGATGATGATGATGAAGGTTTGTGCTTTTCTCTGTGCCTGATATAAAATCCTTTACATACTCTGCACATAAATTCTGTGACAAGTACTTGGTGGATCTAGGTGGATCAATTTGGTGATCTGCCCTCCGTCTTTCTTACAGAAGAAAGCTCCTTCCTGTAAGTTCTTGTAGGACTAGTTTCATATCTTGTATAGCTTGTATCTCCCATGGCCCTAACACAATGTCTTTTTTGTGTTAGGTATGTGTTTAATAGAGAGTTGCTGAGTTGTAACTGAATCCTCATTTTTATACTTTTACTCATTCAACAATATTCAGTAAATCATATTGTTGAAAGCCAAATAAAACATGGTTCCTGTTCTGAGTAAAGCATGGTTCCATGCCAGTATTCTTGCCTGGAGCATTCCATGGACAGAAGAGCCTGGTGGGCTACAGTCCATGGGATCACAAAGATTCGGACATGACCGAGTGAGTAACACACACACACACACCTGTTTCAGAATTGAGGGAGTTATTATCTACATAGACAAATAATTATAGAACTGTGTGGAGTGCAGTCATTCTGCCTCCTGGAGCTGGGGAAATCTTTACTGAGAAGCAAGAGCACCTGAGCCTTGAATAAGCAGGAGTTTTACACAAATTGAGTCTAAGGTAAGGTCATTCAAGATAATCAAAACAAAACAATATGCATAGAGTAGAATCATGAAACAGCCAAAGTATATGCAGGAAACAGTGAGAGGTGCTATGTGGTTGGATTTGGGTACACAGAGGTTTTATCCTATTAACCTGTTTCTATAATTCATACGCTGAAGTGAAGTGAGAGTCACTCAGTCGTGTACGAATACTGGAGTGGGTAGCCTATCCCTTCTTCAGCAGATCTTCCCAATCCAGGAACTGAGCTGGGGTCTCCTGCATTGCAGGCGGATTCTCTACCAACTGGACACATACTAAAAACCTATGAAATTCTTTGACTTGGATGAGTGATTGTTGCATTGCAAACTGTGGTGGTTGTGGAAGATGGGGAGAGGGGGAAAAATGCAAACCAAGTACCAATGTTCTTAGTGAATGCTTCAGGGGGAAGCACTAGGTGATGCGGGCAGATGAATGTAAAGAGTGACGGCTGATGTAGACAGGCTATGGGACAGTCTGGAGACAACTTTGCCATTTGCTATCCATAAGAAATCAATTTTTATCTCCTTTAGTTAATCCTTTAGTTGTGTGTGTATGTGGGCGGAAATGAACCTTAATTCTGCTCCTAATGTGGTTGAGAAATCCAGCTCACTGTTTGTGCTTTCCCAGAACTCTCTTATTTGCTCTTTGTGTTGAAGTACAAAGTAGAGTGGCTCTAATCCAATTTTGATTTGGAAGCCAAGTATGATGGGAGTGTAGATGTCACAGCAACGTGCCCAAATTTACTTTATTTTTGAAATGTCGTGAATATGCTGCTTAGAATTATTCATCGCTGGTATTCATTTTCCTACATAGGAGTATTTTATGATTCTATTTCTTAATTTGTGAGTTCTAATGTAAAATGTGCTGATGTATCAACTTTATTAATATATGATCCCTGGAGCCATATACTTTAATATGTAATAATTTCTAAACATATTCAAAAATATATTTGCAGAAGACTACATAAAACTATTATAACTGTTAAATCAATACT
>SJYQ01104756.1:0-14040 GCA_006410935.1 Redunca redunca
CCTTCATTCTTTCTGGAGTTATTTCTCCACTGATCTCCAGTAGCATATTGGGCACCTACTGACCTGGGGAGTTCCTCTTTCGGTATCCTATCATTTTGCCTTTTCCTACTGTTCATGGGGTTCTCAAGGCAAGAGTACTGACGTGGCTTGCCATTCCCTTCTCCAGTGGAAAAGACCCTGATGCTGGGAAAGACTGAGGGCAGGAGAAGAAGGAGGCGACAGAGGACGAGGTGGTTGATAGTGTTATGCCCAAGTCGCGAAATCTCCCAATGACCACCAGGGAGCCGATATCCGATGCAAAAGCAAGAGAGTTTTTATTACCAAGCTGGGGCTGGGGCTCCCACCATTGCCGACGCAGCGGCTATAGGGAGCAGCCCTGGGTTTTGGATTACATTGCTTATATAGGGAGTGTTCATGAAAAAAAGAATTTCTAGGTAGGGGGACGTCTGATTGGTCACTTTCTTTCAAAAGGGTTGTGTGTTGGTTTCTGATTGGTCCCTATTACCTAGGTAGACCACAAGTTCTTGAACGTTAAGTCAGGAGATTCCGGTCTGGGGTCCGATTTGTTCCTGGGTGGTGGGGTGAGGTCAGGGGATTTCCAAAGGCTCTTTTCCTGGAACCTTACAAAATGGAGTTTTTCTGTTTACGAAATGGAGTAGCTTAGGTTCTTCAATAGCATCACAGACTCAATGAAGGGGTGAGTTTGAGCAAACTCCAGGAGATAGTGAAGGACAGGGAAGCCTGGCATGCTGCCGTCCATGGGTTCGTAAAGAGTCGGACTCAATTTAGGAACTGAACGACGACCCTTTGACGTGAAATCATTGTTCAGTGAATCTGATCTTCTGATGTTTTTAAACAACACTGAACACTTTAAATAAAAGCCATTGCATTTTACAATTTTACTTATCTTCCAGTTTTATTGAGATACAGTTAACATACAGTGGTGAATAAGCTTAAGGTGTAGAGTATCATGATTTAACTTGTGTACATCATGAAATGATCATAACAATAATTTTAGTGACTACCTATCATCTCATATAGATAGAAAATAAAAGAAAAATATTTTTATCCATGTGATGAAAACCCTTAAGATTTACTCTCTTAACATACAGCAGTGTTCATTATATTACTCATGTTGTACTTACTTCCCTAGCACTTCCTTATCTTACAGCTGGAAGTGTGTGCCTTTTGGCTTGTTGTTCAGTCGCTCAGTAGTGTCTGACTCTTTGCAACCCCATGGACTGCAGCATGCCAGGCTTCCCTTTTGGCTGCCTTCATGTTATTCCTCCCCCCAGCCCCACCTCTGGAAACTTCAGATCTAATGTTTGTTTTGAAGTGTAATTGACCTATAACAGTTCCTTAGTTCCTGGTGTGCAACATAGCAATCTTTGTACGTTACGAAATGGTCACCACTAGCCACTGCGTTTTAATTTTACTTGTTTACTTTTGGCTGTGGTGGGTCTTTGTTGCTGCCCTGGCTTTTCTCTGGTTGAGTTGAGCAGGGGCTACTTTTCATTGCAGTGTGCGGGCTTCTCCTTGCAGTGGCTTCTTTTGTTGAGGAGCACAGGTTCTAGGGCGTGCTGATCTTAGTTCGCAGCACATGGGCTCAATAGTTGGAGTTCCTGGCTCAGTAGTTGTGGTGCACGGGCTTCGTTGCTCCGCAGCAGGTGGTATCTTCTCAGATCAGGGATCAAACCCGAGTCTCCTTCATCGGCAGGCAGATTCTTTACCACTGAGCCACCAGGGAAGCCCTAGCCAGTGCATTTTAAATAAGATCCAGAACTGTGGAAGGACTGCTTTCCAGTAAAATAGTCAAATTCAGCTTTCTTATCAGACATTTTCTGATAACATTGTTATTCTTCAGTATATTGGACAAATGGAAATATACTCAACCTCATGAATGGAACAAAAATGAAAATCTACTGGATTGGCAGAAACCCAAATGTTTGATAACACATTCTATGGTTGAGACTTTGGGACAACAGGCTCACGTACATCGCTGGTGGGAATGTAAAATGAGTCAGTCTCTGTGGAGGGACTTAGGCACTAGTTATCAACATGACACAAATACAATATCTATAGTATTAATAACGGCTTTTAATAACAAAGGGTTGGAAACAATACAAATATCCATCAGTAGAGGACTGGCTAAGTAAGTATGATTTACCTAAGAATCAGTTCACTTCAGTTGCTCAGTCGTGTCCGACTCTTCTCGACCCCATGAATTGCAGCACGCCAGGTCTCCCTGTCCATCACCAACTCCCGGAGTTCACTCAGACTCGTGTCCATCGAGTCAGTGATGCCATCCATCCATCTCATCCATGGTCATCCCCTTCTCCTCCTGCCCCCAATCTCTCCCAGCATCAGAGTCTTTTCCAATGAGTCAATTCTTCGCATCAGGTGGCCAAAGTACTGGAGCTTCAGCTTTAGCATCATTCCTTCCAAAGAAATCACAGGGCTGATCTCCTTCAGAATGGACTGGTTGGATCCCCTTGCAGTCCAAGGGACTCTCAAGAAGAGTCTTCTCCAACAGCACAGTTCAAACGCATCAATTCTTCGGTGCTCAGCCTTCTTCACAGTCCAACTCTCACATCTATACATGACTACTGGAAAAACCATAGCCTTGACTAGACAGACCTTAGTCTTCAGAGTAATGTCTCTGCTTTTGAATATACTGTCTAGGTTGGTCATAACTTTTCTTCCAAGGAGTAAGTGTCTTTTAATTTCATGGCTGCAGTCACCATCTGCAGTGATTTTGAAGCCCCCCAAAATAAAGTCTGACACTGTTTCCACTGTTTCTCCATCTATTTCCCATGGAGTGATGGGACCAGATGCTATGATCTTCGTTTTCTGAATGTTGAGCTTTAAGCCAACTTTTTCACTCTCCTCTTTTACTTTCATCAAGAGGCTTTTTAGTTCCTCTTCACTTTCTGCCATAAGGGTGGTGTCATCTGCATATCTGAGGTTATTGATATTTCTCCCGGCAATCTACCTCAAACAAAAGCTTTCTACACATAGAATACACCCTTTAAAATTTCCATTACATTGTTACAGGGAAAAAAGCAACACTTAGAACCAAATAGCTACCATGGTAAAGATGGTGAGGGATAAATAATATACATTTGTATTAGCTAGCATGAAGAAACTAATAAAAGTGGTTTATCTATGTATGATTAAAGGAGGTGGCCATGACCAGATGGTCACTGAGACCTTAGCAGATGGAAATAAAAGAGTGGGAATAAGACTTGCTTTGCCATACTTAAAAAAAAATTAATGTTTTAATTTTAAGATAACTGTCATTTTACATCCAGTTATAAAAAATATTAAAGATCCCATGTGTCTTTTTTTTTAATTGGAGGATAGTTGCTTACTATGTTGTGTTAGTTTCTGCATACAATAATGTGAGTCAGCCATAAGTATACATGTATACCTTCCCTCATGAGCCTCCCTCCCATCCACACCCCCTACCTCCTGTAGGTCATCCTCATGTATCTTTTTACCCAGTTTCTCCCAAAGGTAACATCTTCTAAACTTGGCATACCTTTTTAGATGAATTTATTTTTTAGCCAAATGAATGTTTCCTATCAGAAAGTTAAATTAGAAGCATGGGGATTAAAACAGTCACCATATTCAACAAGTAGTTTCTATACTGCATGCGTGCTAAGTCACTTCGGTTGTGTCCGATTCTGCGACCCTATGGACTGTAGCCCGCCAGGCTCCTCTGTCCACGGGATTCTCCTGGTAAGTGGAGAACTGGAGTGGGTTGCTGTTTCCTCCTCCAGGGAATCTTCTCAACACAGGCATACCTCTCCTGCATTGGCAGGCAGATTCTTTACCACTAGCGCCACCTGAGAAGCACATTAATGCAGGGATGTGAAAACCAAAGACAAGTAAAAATCAACCTCAAAGAATTTGTTTAGATTTTTACAAGGCCACACCCATATTCTTAAGTACAATCATGCTTAATTTGTTATAGTTTCTTATATTTCTTCTCCTACCAAATCCTTCAGGCTATTTTCAGTCACCTTTATCCCAGCTGATAAGCCTTTCTCTTTTTATACCTTCTGCTTTGGCCTGTGTCTCTTACTTCCAGAGTATTCTATGGCCCTTTAGTTTTAAATTTTTGCCAGTTCTGCTTCCTGATTGCTTTTCATTAGCCTAGTTTCACATTTTGTGCAAGTGCTGTTTGCTGGGTGGCTTCTGTGTACGTGTTAGTCACTCAATCGTGTCCAACTCTTTGCAACCCCATGGACTGTAGCCCACCAGGCTCCTCTGTCCATGGGATTCTCCGGCAAGGATACTGGAGTGGGTAGCCATTCCCTTCTCCAGGGGATCTTCCCAACTCAGGGATTGAACCTGGGTCTCCTGCACTGCAGGCAGATTCTTCACCACTATGCCACCTGGGTGGCTTGTGGTGAAAGGTTGCTGCTGACCCACGAAAAGATGCTGGGATTCTTGGCCTCCGAAGGAAAAGAATTCAATCTGGGGCCAGAGATAAGGCTTGATTGCTCAGAGCTTTTGTGTAATCAAGTTTTATTAGAGTATAAAGGAGATGGAGAAAGCTTCTGACATTGGCATCAGAAAGGGCCAGAAAGAGTACCCCCCTGCTAGTCTTCAGCTGGATGTTATATAGTCACTAGCAGTCTGTTAATGAATGAAAAGAATGTCTTAAAACTCACAATGGCACCAGGCCCCTCACCCATAAGATGCATTTTGGGATAATCTTGACACCAGACCATTCATCCCAGGCCATAGAATGATAGACTTGAATCTTGTAGAAGGGCAGATTACCATACAAATAGTTTCATTTACATAGATTAGGGGAACAAATTCTGAGTTTAGCATAATGGTTTGTCGCGTAGGTTCTGATCCATTTGGCGGAAACCAACTTGAAGACAGAGTCTAGGGTGAATGCATAGTACATGAACATAGCTTAAGACAAATATTTCCATAAGAAAAATGCATTGGTTAACTCAAGGTTTGAAAATAATTAACTTCAGGTGAAACCAGGTGTCATTATGGCAACACAGTATTTTAAGAGAAACCTCCTTTTAAATTTGTATAGAGAAGGGGAAAAAATATCACCAGTTTGTTTCCTCCTGCCGCTTGAGCGAGATAAAAATGTCTGACACTTGCAGGCTATTTCCTCCGTTTGGAGATTCCTGGCCTTCCTGCCTGTTACCCTCTCAGTGGTCTTTGGCTGTTCCCATTGTTCCTTCTCATGACCACACACCCTGCCTAGTGAGTGATGGCAGAAACCTGGGATCACCAAGGATTAAGCCAAAAGGGAGGCCAAATCACATAGTGAACAAAGTAAAAGAAGCTGGGTCTTTAACTCCAAAACTGGGTCTAAAAATTATCCTTATTTAGTTAATAATCACAAAATTTAGGTTTTATATATATAATCATAACTATGTGCTAATGCTTATAAGGAACAAAATCCATTTCTAATGGATAAACCAGAATGAAAAGATAAAGTTCCTATAGGAGCAAAAGATAAAGTTCCTGTAATGAATAGATGGGGAAACAATGGAAACTATGACAGACTTTATTTTGGGGGGCTCCAGAATCACTGCAGATGGTGATTGCAGCCATAGAATTAAGAGATGCTTGTTCCTTAGAAGAAAAGCTATGACAAACCTAGATAGCTTATTAAAAAGCAGAGACATTACTTTGCCAACAAAGTCAACTGAAACATGTAGTAGGTGATTAGTATATACTGTGTGATTACTAAGATCATTTGCAGCAGAAGGGTCCATATTATTAGTCTTCTTAGCCTCTCTTCAACTGTTAGCTCATTCTGCCAGTGTTCATTGTTCATTAACTTTATTGTGATTCCAGTTGTTCTCTAAGATCATTTCTGTTGACTTCATGAAAGTTGCCATATTTTACACCCTCACTTTGTAGTGCTATTTGTGAGTATTTACAAGTATTTACAACACTTGATAATCATACTGAGAGGGAACATAGTGTGCTAAGTAAGGGAACAACTTTGGAGCAGATACCTTTGATTTGAATACAACTCTGCCATGTACACCAGCTGTTGGAGTTTGGACAATTCATTTGACTTTCTTTGCTTCTCTGGGGGTTAATAATAGTACCTGCCTGATGCACGAACATGTGAACTCACTTAGAACTCGTCAGTGCTCTGGTCAAGAACATAAGTTCTCTGTTAGTGTTTGCTATTAGTAATATCAAAGGACCAGTCCACATCGGTCTGGATAGATGCCATTGTTAAGTGGGAGAAGACGTTTGGGTGAGGTGAGGGCTAATTTTATAACCTCTCAGTTTGTGGATATAGTTGTAGCTTTCTTAACCAACCTCGACTTAATCAACTTGCTCTCCTAACTGGTAAACTCATTCTCTGAAAAATGCAGTGACGGAAGCTGGGGACCCCGGAAGCCTCTCCCAGCAGTGGCCTCTCTCAGGGCTGCTCGCTATCTTCTCTCATCTATTTCTTTGTCCACCTGTTAAATGCCAGCTGTGTTGGTTCCCAAATGAGTTTATGCCAGTTGTATTTTCTCCACTGTGATTGTGTGATTTAAAATCAGTGTACAGGAACTGTTGGTCTGCGAATGCAAAAAGATAGTTGTCATTTCTAAGGGAACTCAGTTGAATGCTTTGGAAAGATTCCAAAGAGACAAGTTGTCAAAAGTTGCAGTCCATTTAGTAGCATTTATGACAAGTGTAAAGATGTACAGAACCTGATGAAAAACTAGAAGGATTCGGTACTGCAGCTGCTTCAAAAGTGTTTTTGAGATTTCCCTTCACTGTAAAGACACTAAAACTGGAAATGAGACCATCCACAGCACACGTGGTGTGTATGCCCGGAGGACACATAGTGGACTCATGTAGCACACGTTATAGCCTTGGCCAGCGTCAGTACGCAGGCAAATGAATGTATGGACAGTTGTGTGTTTGTGGTGTGTACATATTCATATAATTTTTATTTATTGTTTTTAGTTGAAATATAGTTGATTTACAATGTTTTATTAGTTTCAGTTGCATAGCAAAGTGATTCAATTATGTATATACATATTCTTTTTCAAATTCTTTTCCATTATAGGTTATTATTACAAGATATTGAATATAGTTCCCTGCGCTATACAATAGATCCTTGTTATATATCTATTTTATATATATTAGTGTGTGTCTGTCCATCCCAAACTTCTGATTTACTTCCCACCCCACTCCCGCCATATCCACGTAGTTTTTGATGGCTTCCTGCTTAAACCAGGTTTTTGGATTATTGTGGTTTAGTCACTAAGTTGTGTCCGACTCTTCTGATCCCATGGACTGTGTATAGCCTATCAGGCTCCTCTATCCATGGGATTCTCCAGGCAAGAATACTGGAGTGGGTTGCCATATCCTTCTCCAGGGGATCTTCCCAATCCAGGAATCAAACTCAGGTATCCTGCATTGCAGGTAGATTCTTTGCTGACTGAGCTACAAGGGAAGTCCCAAGTTTTTGATTCTTAACTACAGTGAATTTCAGGCAGTGGTGACTTTTGCTTCCTTGTTCAGCTGCAACAATGGGACTTGAGATAATAAATAACAGGATAATGAGGTCTCTGTATTTACAGTCAGAGAGGGAAATGGCAACCCACTCCAGTATTCTTGCCTAGAGAATCCTGTGGACAGAGGAGCCTGGTGGGCTGCTGTCCATAGGGTCGCAGAGAGTCGGACACGACTGAAGCGACTTAGCATGCATGCATGCATTGGAAAGGAAATGGCAACCCACTCCAGGATTTTTGCCTGGAGAATCCCAGGGATGGAGGAGCCTGGTGGGCTGCCATCTATGGGGTTGCCCAGAGTCGGATACGACTGAAGCGACTTAGCTATAGCTGTAGCTGTGTATACAGTCACATATTCTGACGTTACTTAATGACATTTCAGCCTTTACAGTGCAATAAGGAAATCGAAGATCCTAAACTTCCACAGCTCATAGTGTTGTTTGGCTTCTGAGTCAACTATCAGTTCAGTTCAGTCACTCAGTCGTGTCCGACTCTTTGTGACCCCATGAATTGCAGCACGCCAGGCCTCCCTGTCCATCACCAACTCCCGGAGTTCACTCAAACTCACGTCCATCGAGTTGGTAATGCCATCCAACCATCTCATCCTCTGTCATCCCCTTCTCCTCCTGCCCCCATCCCTCCCAGCATCAGAGTCTTTTCCAATGAGTCAACTCTTCACATGAGGTGGCCGAAGTACTGGAGTTTCAGCTTTAGCATCATTCCTTTCAAAGAAATCCCAGGACTGATCTCCTTTAGAATGGACTGGTTGGATCTCCTTGCTGTCCAAGGGACTCTCAAGAGTCTTCTCCAACACCACAGTTCAAAAGCATCAATTCTTCGGCCCTCAGCTTTCTTCACAGTCCAATACTCACATCCATTCATGACTACTGGAAAAACTGTAGCCTTGACTAGATGGACCTTAGTTGGCAAAGTAATGTCTCTGCTTTTGAATATGCTGTCTAGGTTGGTCATAACTTTCCTTCCAAGGAGTAAGCGTCTTTTAATTTCATGGCTGCAATCACCATCTGCAGTGATTTTGGAGCCCCCCAAAATAAAGTCTGACACTATTTCCACTGTTTCCCCATCGATTTGCCGTGAAGTGATGGGACCTTATGCCATGATCTTCGTTTTCTGAAGGTTGAGCTTTAAGCCAGCTTTTTCACTCTCCTCTTTCACTTTCATCAAGAGGCTTTTTAGTTCCTCTCCACTTTCTGCCGTAATGGTGGTGTCATCTGCATATCTGAGGTTCTTGATATTTCTCCCGGCAATCTTGATTCCAGCTTGTGTTTCTTCCAGTCCAATGTTTCTCATGATGTACTCTGCATATAAGTTAAATCAGCAGGGTGACAATATACAGCCTTGACATACTCCTTTTCCTATTTGGAACCAGTCTGTTGTTCCATGTTCAGTTCTAACTGTTGCTTCCTGACCTGCATATAAGTTTCTCATAATTTCTCCTCTGTTTAAGGTTTTCAACATCTTTGATTACATAAAATTCTTTTTTTGTTTTTTTTTCACCACTGACTTAAACTGTACATGTTTTTCTTCTGCTAGCCCTACTTTTTAAAAGGCAGTAGAGGGTTGCTCAGAAGTCTTGACTGATGCCTTTTCATCATTAATGCTCAATTTCAACTTAAAAAAGAGTGCTCCACTGAACAGTCCTCTTTCCAACAGTAATTGCATTTCGGTCCATCAGGAATATGAAGTGTAGAGTCACAGCATACTAAGGACCACTTACTAATGACTTCAGAAGGGAGCTGGTATGAACCCAATTGTAAGATACACAGTTCTGTAAATTCATGTGGAGAGGATCTGTTATAATAAAAAGAAATGTAACATAGCAGCAGAGGAGTTCTGAACTGTATCCATTGAAGTCAGCTCTAGATGCATGACTTGGCTTCCCCATTTACAGTTTCTGTGGCCTTGGGCAAGTTTCTTTTCTATGACTCAGTTTTTCTTCTTTAAGGTGACAGTAAGTACTTTCCTTTATAACATTCTAAACACCAAGTAAGATGAACCTGGCCAAGTATAAGTGTTGAGGAAATGTTAACTTTTTTCCTTTTGTAATCGTAGCAGCTATAGTCCAAGCAGAGATAGTCTTTTAGAGACTCCTGTCAGAAAAATTTTCAGAATCTGACCTCTTATGCCTCCCTCTTCATTACCATTCTGGTCCAAGCCACTGTCCTCTCTGGATAAACTACTGAAATTACTTCCTAAGTCTCCCTGGTCCATGCCTGCCTCTTTACAGTCTCTTTGCAACATTCCTTAACAACATCAGTCAACTTGAGATCACCTCCCTGCTCTCAGCCCTCAGTGGCTTCCCTTCATGTTTAGAGTAACAGAGTCCTTGCCTTGACTCACATGACCCATGGGGCTCTCCATGATCCCCTTGCCCGTGTGCACTCAGGTCTTGGCTCACTCCCCTCCAGCCAGGCCTCTTTCCTTCCAGTTCCTGTGATATATTGCCACTTTCTGGCCTTTGACTTGGCTTTGCCCTCTGCTTGTAATTTTCCTGGCCCAAACATTCCACTTCATTCAGATCTCTGTTTCAAGTACCCTTCCCATATTGCCCTGTCTCAGGTGGGTGGCTCATCTATCTCTCCCTGTCCTCTTATCCAGCTTGCCTCTTCTTCACAGCATGCATTACTCCTAAATGATTTTTCTTGCCCCCCACAAGAAAGTAATTTCACAAAGAAGGGACTTTTTCTGTTTTGCTTGCCACTGCATTCGTGACTAAGCTCAGTTGCTTAGTCATGTCTGACTCTTTGTGGTCCCATGGACTGTAGCCCACCAGGCTCCCCTTTCCATGGAATTTTCCAGGCAAGAATACTGGAGTGGGTTCCCATTTCCTTCTCCAGAGGATCTTCCCCACTCAACCCGCAGCTCCTGCGTCTCCTGTATTGGCAGGCAGATTCTTTACCACTCACTGAGCCACCTGGGAAGCCCTTCTACAGAGCTGCCTGCTGCATAAGAGGCTATCAGTAACTATAAGATGAACCAATGAATCTGATTTTTTTTTGTTAGATACTAAGCTTTTCCATGGGGTTGCCAAGAGTTGGACACAACTGAGCGAATGAACTGAACTGCCTGAAGCTTCTCAAAGTGAATTATCTGTTCATCTTTGTATCCTCATCACGAGGCACAATTCCCACCAAGTAGGAGATGCTTAGCACTATTTTGAAAATGTTGTATGAATGAACAAAGAGGGAATTTGGGTTGATAGAGGTAATTGCATGTGGATAAAGTGAGAAAACAGCAAGTTGTTAGCGTTTATGACTAGGATATTCTTCTCAAGTTTAAAAGTAGTTGAATATAGTATTGTATATCAACTACACCTCGAAAAAAAAGTTTACATAGCTATAGGGTACCTCTTGCTCTAGAATAATCACCGAGTGAAGCTGCCAAAAAATTAACCCTAACAATTTAATAAAAGGGTATCTTTTTTGGCCAAGAGTTTTGTGGGATCTTAGTTCACCGACCAGGGATTGAACCTGGGAAATGGCTGTGAAAGCACTGAGTCCTAACTACTGGATCACCAAGAGAATTCCCTGGAATGACTATTTTTTATAATATTTACTTTGAATAATATATTTAAATGTGAAGAAAAAGGAAATGATAGTGTCCTTTTACTGGTGCTTTAAGTGTTTTTCGGTTCTAAGTCCTGGCTAATCATCCAAACAATGGGCCTAGGATTTTAGGGGAATCTCATAAACCTCAGTCCGGCACACAGATAATTTTGCATACTGTCAGCATCTCAGTTCCCCCAATAAACCATGAGCTTAGGCTTTAGGGTAATGGAATGGAATCACAGGTATCCAATGTTTTAAAGAGCAGCATTCGACCAAACATATCATCATGCATGTCTTATTTGTAATGTTTTTCTTCCTCTGAGCATCATCGGATAGATTATGAACTGGCTTAATGTTTACATTATTTTGGAGAAAGATGTTAGATAAACCACTTGGAATTTTCCGTGATGAACTAAACTTGGAGAATGTAAATACAGTGAAGAAAGAAAGTGAAGTCACTCAGTTGTGTCTGACTTTTTGCGACCCCATGGATTGTAGCCTACCAGGCTTCACCATCCATGGGATTTTCCAGGTAAAAGTACTGGAGTGGGTTGCCATTTCCTTCTCCAAATACAGTAAATATAGGTGTAAATTGGTTTCCTAGGCACAACTGTGTACACATAACAGCCTCAATAGCTTCTAAGCCCCAAGCAAGTGAGCAATGAGTTCCTATCTCTGTACAGTTTCCAGGAATTGCCTCCTTTACTGGGAGGCAAGTGAGGATGTGGATGGGGGCAGGGCTTAAGTCACATGACAGAGAGTTCTGTGGTGGGAGTTGGGTAAGAGGACTCCTTCTGCCAAACTGGGAGGCAACTGGTTCGACTTGGCATCCATTCTCCCGTTTCCTAAATCAGGTGCCCAGGTACAGCTGTGCCAGTCAGATCCCACTACCTCTCCCTTTGCACAATATGATCATTCACTGTGGGCTTAAAAAGTGTAAAATAAGGGACTTCCCTGGTGGTCCTGTGCCTAAGACTCCATGCTCCCGATGCAGGGGGTGTAGGTTCGACCCCTGGTCAGGGAACTACATCCCACATGTGGCAACTAAGACCCAGCACAGCCAAATAAATAAATAAATTTTATTTTTTTTAAGTAAATAAGAAGAGTACCATAGATTCCCTTGGTACTCCCTTGATTGTTCTGCTCTGGATTCTAGTGTAGGGCAGAAAATGTGATGTAATATTTACTTATAATGTATATTAGCTTGGAGACCAAAAGACTTAAAAGAACATTTTAATGTCAGAAAGTCTTTCATATAGATATAATATATATATATAATATACATAAAATACATATATATGCACATAGCCTTACAGCTTCTGTCTGACATGGATATGTATATGAAAAAATATATATGCATATATTTTTAAAGAAAAGCACTTGTTAACATTTAATAGCCCTCCCTCCATATGGCTTCAAGCTGCCAGGACACAGCCACTCCCCCACCACCTCTGATACACACACACATACACACACACACACACACCCTTGATATTCTCCTCAGCTCCTCTGCTGAAGAATTTAACCTTCCTGATGATGTTACCCACAAAACTGAGTCTCTCTCTTGGTGGATATCAAGCCAAGAGACACAACCAAGCCAGAGCATGGAATAAAGAAGGATTTATTAGTTGCAGCAAGTAAGGAAAACACTTTTTCCCAAAGCAGTATCTCCCCCCAAAGTAAAATTAGGTAAGTTTTAAGCTAAGGGTACATGTGTACTCATGAATGGGCTTGAGTGGAGGGGAATTCAGCATAGAATTGAGGCAGAGGTCAACAGTACCCAAGCTTGAGAACCACAAGGTCAGAAAGGTCAACATTCTCATCCCTTAGGGTCCTGTTGATCTGGCGGGTGAGCCCTCAAGAGGGGTTTTGCTCAGTTGGTCAGTCATGTCTGACTCTGCAGCCACAGCTCTGTACATGAGATTTCCCAGATAAGAATACTAGAAGGGTTGGCATTTCCTTCCCCAGGGTATTTTCCCCATCCAGGGATCGAACCCAGGTCTCATGCATTGGAGGCAGATTCTTGACCATCTGAGCCCCAGTTAGTTCATTTCAGTCGCTCAGTCGTGTCCGACTCTTTGCAACCCCATGAATCGCAGCACACCAGGCCTCGCTGTCCATCACCAAATCCTGGAGTTCACTCAAATTCATGTCCATCGAGTCGGTGATGCCATCCAGCCATCTCATCCTCTGTCATCCCCTTCTCCTCCTGCCCCCAATCCCTCCCAGCATCAGAGTCTTTTCCAATGAGTCAAGTCTTCGCATGAGGTGGCCAAAGTACTGGAGTTTCAGCTTTAGCATCATTCCTTCCAAAGAAATCCCAGGATTGATCTCCTTCAGGATGGACTGGTTGGATCTCCTTGCAGTCCAAGGGACTCTCAAGAGTCTTCATACCACAGTTCAAAAGCATCAGTTCTTTGGCGCTCAGTGTTCTTCACAGTGCAACGCTCACATCCATACATGACTACTGAAAAAACCATAGCCTTAACTAGACGGATCTTTGTTGGCAAAGTATGTTTCTGCTTTTGAATATGCTGTCTAGGTTGGTCATAACTTTCCTTCCAAGGAGCAAGCGTCTTTTAATTTCATGGCTGCAGTCACCATCTGCAGTGATTTTGGAGCCCCCCAAAATAAAGTCTGACACTATTTCCACTGTTTCCCCATCGATTTGCCATGAAGTGATGGGACCGGAGGCCAAGATCTTCATTTTCTGAAGGTTGAGCTTTAAGCCAACTTTTTCACTCTCCTCTTTCACTTTCATCAAGAGGGTTTTTAGTTCCTCTCCACTTTCTGCCATAAGGGTGGTGTCACCTGCATATCTGAGGTTATTGATATTTCTCCCGGCAATCTTGATTCCAGCTTGTGTTTCTTCCAGTCCAATGTTTCTCATGATGTACTCTGCATAGAAGTTAAATAAGTAAGGTGACAATATACAGCCTTGACGTACTCCTTTTCCA
>SJYQ01104756.1:19417-135735 GCA_006410935.1 Redunca redunca
GGTGTCACCTGCATATCTGAGGTTATTGATATTTCTCCCAGCAATCTTGATTCCAGCTTGTGCTTCTTCCAGCCCAGCGTTTCTCATGATGTACTCTGCATATAAGTTAAATCAGCAGGGTGACAATATACAGCCTTGACATACTCCTTTTCCTATTTGGAACCAGTCTGTTGTTCCATGTCCAGTTCTAACTGTTGCTTCCTGACCTGCATACAGATTTCTCAAGAGGCATATTTAATATTCAAATAGTTGATTTTTCAAACGTGATTTTTGGTCTTTTTTTTCCTCCTCCCCAGAAGAGTCAGTACCAGACCAGGTATGAACACACACAAACACACATACACAGACAAAAAATGAGCATATGCATCTGAGTTTTCAGGTGGAATCATCTGCGAAACACCACCACCATTCACTTTAAGTATTTCCTCACATAGCATTGTCACTTATACTTCAAAACAAACAAATGTACAAACAAAGTGAAGTCACTCAGTCGTGTCTGACTCTTCGAGACCCAAAGTGAAGTCACTCAGTTGTGTCTGACTCTTTGAGACCCCGTGGACTGTAGCCCACCAGGCTCCTCCATCCATGGGATTCTCCAGGCAAGAATACTGGAGTGGGTTGCCGTTTCCTTCTCCAGAGGATCTTCCCGACCCAGGGATCGAACCCGGGTCTCCCGCATTGCAGGCAGACACTTTATCCTCTGAGCCACCAGGGAAGATAATGTACAAACAAACTCATAGAAAAGGGGACCAGAAAAAGGAAACAGACTCATAGAAAAAGTGGTTCTCAGATAAATGAGTACCAGAGATGTAATGTACAACATAGGTAATATAATTAATACTGTTTTATGTTACATGGGCTTCCCTGGTGGCTCAGCTGGTAAAGAATCTGCCTGCAGTGTGGGAGACCTGGGTTCAATCCCTGGGTTGGGAAGATCCCTTGGAGAAGGGAAAGGCTACCCGCTCCAATATTCTGGCCTGGAGAATTCCGTGGACTGGATAGTCCATGGAGTCACAAAGAGTCGGACACGACTGAGCGACTTCCACTTTCACTGTTACATATGAAAGTTAAGAAAGTAGATCCTAAGAGTTCTCATCATAAGGAAAAACTTTTCTTTTAAAAAAAAATTGTATCTCTGTGAGATGATAGATGTTCACAAAACTGATTGTGGTGATCGTTTCATGGTGTCTAAGTCAGATCACTATGCTGTACCCCTTAAATGTATACAGTGCTGTTTTAAAATTGTATCTCAATAAAACTGGGGAAGAAAAGTGGATTTTTTAATTTTTCAGAGCCCACATGAAAATACTTTGGAACAAAATCAGAGCAAATCTTTGGAATTCAAAGTGGCTGAACACATAGAAGGAACACAATGTAATACCTGCCAATTACGTGCCTGCCCAGGGGGCTGAACTGAATTCTTTTTTACTAATTTGGACATGCCTTCTCTTTCTCAGTGACACAGGAACAACACCTCCAGAGAGTGGCATTTTTGGATTTATGATAAACTTCTCTGCATTTCTTGGTGAGTACACAGTGAAGTGAAATGAAGTGAAATTGCTCAGTTGTGTCCGACTCTTTGCGACCCCACGGACTGTAGCCTACCATGCTCCTCCATCCATGGGATTTTCCAGGCAAGAATACTGGAGTAGGTTGCCATTTCCTTCTCCAGGAGATCTTCCCGATCCAGGCTTTGAACCTGGATCTCCCGCAGTGTAGGCAGGCACTTTAAGGCAGAGTCATTAAGTACACAATAATTATTATAAGTAAATTAAAAACTCCCAATCTCAGGTGAAGTAAAATGTTATAGTTTATGTATCATTTTTTATTGTTACTTTTTAACAGGCATTATTTTTCAAAAAATGTTTTATTTTGTATTAGGGTATAGCTGATTAACAGTGTTGTGATAGTTTTAAGTGAACAGCAAAGGGGCTCAGCCGTACATATACATGTATCCGTTCTCCCCCAAACTTCCCTCCCGTCCAGGCTGCCACACATAACACTGAGTGGACTTCCCTGGGCTATACAGTAGATCCTTGTTGGTTACCCATTTTAAATGTAGCAGTGTGTACATGCCCATTGCAAATTCCCTAATTATCCCTTCCCCATTCCTTCTCCCTGGCAACTATAGCCTTCTGGAAGTCTGTGGGTCTGTTTCTAACAGACATTACTTTTTAGAACACTTGTAGATTCATGGAAAAATTGAGCAAAATGTAGCGATTTCCCGTATATGCCTTATCCCTTGCACTCCTCCTGGTTTGCTTTCGACATCGCCGCATCAGTGTGAATTTTTGCTTTGAGGCAAGGCAGAATCTGACATAAGTATCCTTGTTTAAAATGCTCTCTGATAAATGATTAGCTTGTAGTCTGCTTTTAAAAATTCAGTGAAAAATATGGCCGTCATACACTACTGAATACATAGAAATCTACTTTATCCTGACACATGCATAATATCTATCTCATGGACATATGATAGTTTATAATTCAATCCCCTTTTGTTATATTTTAGGCTATTTCTTATTTTGCAATTTACATTGCTAAAGTGAATGTATTTTAAATATATCTGTGCATATCATGTGGAGTTTTTCTGTAAGCAAAAAATTTGCTGAGTTAAAAGGAAGTACCCTCTCACACCATTCACAAAAGCCAGTGGCAATTAAAGAACTAAATGAAGAACAAAACCATAAGAGGATTTGGATGTAATTGTGGGAAAGTATTTTTAAAACCTTAAGGTGGAAAAGCTTATCTAAGCTTACACAAAACCCAGAAGCTAAATAGGAAAGAACTGACAGATTTTGGTAGATAAAAAATTAAAACTTCTAAGTGATGAAAGATACACAAAGTTAAAGACAAACAGACCAGAAGAAAATTTGTAATGTTTATAGAAGACAATAGACTAATGTACTTAATGTGTATAAAAACAGCTACAAATTAAAAATGAACAAACTCAAGAGAAAAATAAAAAAAAGATAAGCATGCAATTTTCAGAAGAAATGCAAAGGACTAGTGAACATACTAAAGGTTCCTCAGTCTCACGGACAATCAAAGAAATGCAAATTAAACCAACAGGTTGCCATTTTTCATTTGTTAGACTGGCAATAATTAAAAAGACAAGGGCACGCAATAATTGCTTTCAGAGGCTTCTGTGGGAGTATAAATTGCCTCAGTCTTGGAGCAATTTGGAGGTACTTCTTGGCATTTTAATTGAGCATAGTTTTTTTTGACCCAAGAATACTACTTTGAGGAATTCGTCTTTCAGAAACACTGAAAGTGTGCCAAAGACATCTATACAAGGATGTTCATTGAGCATTGCTTGTAATGGGAAAAGCACATAATGTAGAAATCTATCATTAGGAGAATGATGAGATAAGTATGGCATTTCACTGTACATCATGATGAGGTATATAGACCTACTTGTACTGACATTGGCAGGATCCCCATGGTACATTTTTAAATTTTAATTTGTTTATTTTTGACTACGCTGGGACTTCGATACTTCACGCAGGATTTCTCTAGCTCCCGGGATCGGGGAGCTGCACTCCAGTTGCAGTGCTCGGGTTCTCCACGTGGTGGCTTCTCTTACTGTGGAGCACGGGCTCCGGGGCTCGTGGGCTTCAGCAGTTGCAGCATGTGGGCTCAGAAGTGGCTCACTGGCTTAGCTGCCCCGTGGCATATGGGATCTTCCCAGACCAAGGATCAAATCCTCGTCCCCTGCATCAGCAGGTGGATTCTTAATCACTGGGCCACCAGGGAAGTCAGGTGTGTGTGTGTGTGTGTGTGTGAGAAAGAGAAAGAGAGTCCAACTGAGTCTGATGGCACAAAGAAATAAGGTGAGCAAGGGCACAGGAGGCTTCCCTGGTGGCTCAGGCACTAAAAGTGTCTGCCTACAATGCAGGAGACCTGGGTTCGATCCCTGGGTCGGGAAGATCCCTGGGGTAGGAAATGGCAACCCACTCCAGTACTCTTGCCTGGAAAATCCCATGGACGGAGGAGCCTGATAGGCTACAGACCATGGGGTTGCAAAGAGTCGGACACGACTGAGCCACTTAACTAAGGGCTGGGGTGAGAGCGTGGGAAGACTGTTGCAGTCAGGAGACTGATTACGATCTTGATTACAACCAATACAATCTTGGTAAAAGCCATACAAAACTGTTCATGTATTTTTCCTTCTAAAAGGTCTCTAAAAATTCATCACAGTCTGTTTCTTTTTCAGGGGCAGCCACAATGTACACAAGGTATAAAATAGTAGAGAAGCAAAATCAAACCAGCTATTTCAGCACTCCTGTTTTTAACTTGGTGTCCTTGGTTCTTGGACTGGTGGGATGCATCGGAATGGGTATTGTAGCCAATTTCCAGGTACGACCTGAAGTCTTTTCAGTTTTTAGGGGTGATGGAGTTTATGTATCTGGAAAGAAAAGTGAAAGTGTTAGTCGCCCAGTCATGTCCGACTCTTTGTAAACCCGTGGACTGTAGCCCCCCAGGTTCCTCTGTCCATGGTATTCTCCAGGCAAGGATACTGGAATGGGTCGCCATGCCCTTCTCCAGGGATATGTATCTGGAGGGAAGAAGCAAGAACAGTAGAGGCACGCTTGTGCCAACAGGCCTCTCAAACAGCTGATGAGTATATGAAAATTGGGACAGTTTGCTGTTTAGAAACAAATCTTTTTTTTTTTTTTTTAAGATTTGTTTATTTGCTTATTCTGGCTGCGCTGTCTTCATTGCTTCACGGGCCTTTCTCTAGTTGAGGCAAGCGGGGGCTACTCTTCACTGCAGGGGCATCTCTTCTCTGGAGCTGTGGCTCAGGAGTTGTGGCATACGGGCGTAGTTGCTCCGTGGCATGTGGGATCTTCCTGAATCAGGGATCGAACCTGTGTCTCCTGTATCAGCAGGCGGATTCTTTACCACTGAGCCCCCGGGAGAACCCACAAACAAATCTTCATCATTTGGAAGTCAAGTCTTGGGAGAAAGGGGATGCGTGTATGTATGACTGTGAAAAGGAGCGTGCTTCAGCCCATGCTGTGGGCCCTGGATGGCTCTGTGCTCTTCCTGAGGTGGTTTAATGTGGTGGGAGAGCTTCAGTCATTGTAATGGTTTCATTAACAGTGCGAACATATTTCTGCATGTAAGCGTGTGTATATTTTCTGATGCTACTGTTTGAACCTCTGGTGTTCAAAGAGAAACAGGTGGTCTCTTCCTTTCACAGATGAGGACCTAGGTACATGGAGGCGAAAGAATCTGCTCAGGGTTACTCAGCTAATCAGTTGCAGGGCTGACATATGGCCTTATTGGAGCATATTAACTTATATGACGACTACTGAAGCGTCTGATCTGTTCTTACTGTGTCAAGGATTGGAAAAACACTGTTTATTGGGCCACGCTGTGTGGCTTGAAGGATCTTAGTTCCCTCACCAGGGATTGAACCCATGCTCCCTGCAGAGGAAGCGCAGAGTTCTCACCACTAAACTGCCAGGAAATTCTGCCTACTTATTTTATTCTAACTTGTGAATTCCTATGACTCCAAGGTCTCTTTCAGGGAAAGCTGGGACCTCTTTGTTGACGGAGACATTTTATATTTTAAAAAAGTATTGTATTTCAAAGGAGTACTAACTACGAGTGCTCGCCTCACAGGGTTATTGCTGGGATGTAATGAGATAATGCACAATACCTGGCAGTCTGTACTTGGCGGTCATTACTTGGTGATGGTCACTGCTCCATCACTAGAGGCCAGAGCCCCAGAAGGCCTGCTCTGCCATCACCATTGTCCCTTTGTGGCCACAGCGTGGAAGTTACTCCTAGAGGACTTTTAGTTCTGCCCAGGAGAACTCCTTCAACCATTTCCCCAACAGAAGTGAGTTGATCTCGTGTGATGCTTACTTTCAAAAGAAGGTGTCAGCCTTCAGTGCTAGCTGGCTAATCAAGTCCACTAAAGCCATGGCAGGAGTGCGCTTCCCCCCGGCGTGGACCTGGGAGGCTGATAACCTCGGGCCTCCACCTGCACCGTTTGCTGTCCCCCTGTTCTGCAGGCATTAGACCATTATCAGAGAGCCCGCTGCCTCACCTGCACCATGTGGGCCTCAGGGAATCACCTTTTCTGCCCTGCCCCTGGAGGAAGCCATCTGTCCTCATCGTTGTTTAGCCGCCAAGTTGTGTCCGATTCTTTGTGACCCCACGGACTGTAATCCTCCAGGCTCGTCTTTCCTCCACTGTCTCCCAGAGTTTGCTCACATTCATGTTGTCTGTGAGGGAGAGTATAATAAAGTGCTCTGGGAAACCCAGGGCTGGATTGTGAGGGATGAGGCACCCTCCCTTATATGACACAGAATCTTCAGGACAGCCCAGGGCAGGGATGTTCCTCCCAGGTCGACAGCCAACCTGTTTTTGTTTGGGGGTGTTACAAGTCCACAACTACCAGTGTTTCCCTATTAATACTGGCAAAAGGTGAGCGCCCAAACTGCAGCTCTCTGGAGCAAAATCTATAAGGCTTCCAGGGCGGCATCTGCAAACGTGGTTTGCTTCTGGCTCTGCTGAATTTTCCTACTCTTGTTGTCTCATATGAGGAAATAAGGGCTTCTCAGGTGGCTCAGTGGCAAAGAACTTGCCTGCCAATGCAGGGGACATAGCGACATGGGTTCGATCCCTGAGTCAGGATGACCCCTGGAGGAAGGCATGGCAACCCACTCCGGTATTCTTGCCTGGAGTATCCCATGGACAGGATCACCAGAACTTCGGGCTTCCTTAGTGGCTCAGAGGGTAAAAATCCGCCTGCAGTGTAGAAGACCTGGGTTCAATCCTTGGGTTGGGAAGATCCCCTGGAGAAGGGAGGTGGCAACCCACTGCAAAATTCTTGCCTGGAGAATCCCATGAGCAGAGGAGCCTGGGAGACTACAGTCCTTAGGGTTGCAAAGAGCTGGACACGATTGAGCAACTTAGCACGCGCTCACACACGCATGAGGAAATAAACACCACTTGTTGCCACATTGTCATGTGGTAGAGCCCCTTAATGACATTTCCTTTTATTTTATGATTGTGTGCATTTTACATTCCGTAACAAACAGCATTTAGTGAAGTTTTCTAGGTGATGGACATTTATGAAAACATTTCATGCTTTACTTGTATAATTCTAATAATAACCTCAGAAGACAGTTAGTAGTTTATCAATGGAGACATGGAGACACAGAGAGGTTAACAGTCTCCCAAAATCTCATGAATCATGAGGGGCAGAAGTCACCTTTGAATCAAAGCAATCTGCTCAGAACCTATAGGGAAGAGTTAATGTCAAGGCCAGAATGAGGCAAAGTCTGTGAGAAAAACAGCATGTATACAATTCACAGCTCTAGTGTCAGAAAGCACGATGGAAAGAAATTTTTTTAATGGAAAGGTGATGAACTGGAAAGTTACAATTTGTCTGGTGGAGTATGGTGTGAATTGTTCAGTGGGGGACAGTATGTCCTGTGTGACATCCTGCCAGGTCATTCTCACAGTAATGCAACATCACAAGTGATGCAGGTGTCTGTGTTTAAACCATAAAGGGCAGATTTTAGGAAGAAGACTTAGGTGGTTAGATAATTATACTTTTGGTTCCCTTTAAGGCTTCTGTGAAGTGATTATATCTTCACAAAGACCAGAAACAGAATCTCTAACTTTTCCTGAGAGCAAAGTGTTTACTTTGTCATTGGGCCTATAAATATATCTTTACAACTTCCTTGTTTGATATCCTGTAATTCATTTTCAGCCTGCTGTGACCAAACCAACATGAGCAGTTATCTCAAGAAGATTTAGAGATGTGAGGGCAAGTGAGAGAGTTGAGTGGTGGTTTTTCCTGAGTGGGAGGAAACCTCATTTATCAGAATCTCACAGCCAGCTTTCTCTCCTGCAGGTGACAAATGGCTGTATTTTAGTGTGTTCTCACCAAGCAACCTCTATCATGCTTTTGTGTCCCTCACAAAGTCTCCTTTTTGGAAAAGTCATTTCCTGAGGTTGAATCCTGTCAATAGTCTAGTTTTCTCTAGTGTTACTATTAGTTTGTCCAAAATGTTCATTTGGGTTTTTCCATACAGTCTTACAGAAGAAACTATGAACTTTTTGGTCAACTCAATATCAAGAGAGTTTAAAAAAAAAAAAAAGGTTTTCATCTTAACCTCTATGCAAAATTCATGTCTGATATGAGTCATTTGCCTTCTGAAGGACATCTTGGATGAGAGAATATGTATTCCACCATGAAAAAAGGCACACTGGAAATACAGCTCCTGCTAAATTGAGGGCCCTGACTTCATCAGGGTTGATGTGGGTCTCTTGGAGTTTGCAGAATAAGATCCAAAAGGATACGTTGAATTGGCCAGGGTTGAGGAAGCAAATTTCCTGACAGTGCTAGTTAGAGGGGTAGGGTGGCAGTGGAAAACGAAGTATGTAAACTCCGGATCTGGTTTGCTTACCAGCATGAAAAGAAACTGGAGGGTGGAAAGTACCAGGATCATCGGAAGATGCTCCTAAAATAACCTCGGTGCCTTCGCAGCAGATGCTTTGTCTTTTGTTTATCTTCCCTTGCTCAGTTGTGCCTAAGAGTCAAGGGGAGAAAAGAATTTGTTTTTCTTATTTCTTTTATACATATTTTTTTCATTTAATATGGACTTTCACACCCCCCTGCCCAGTTTTATTGAGATACTGTTACTGAACCAGGCCCATTTTGCTCAACTCTTAGCAAGCCAAACGTATGCTGTGGAATAGTCAAGTTGCTGGCATTTACTTCAGTGCTGGAAAGGCCTTGATCATTTTCTGTAAGCCGCTGCATTTGCCCAAGACGGGGTGGGTGCCTTTGTGATGGCTGGTGGGCTTGAGAAGCCCAGAGGCAGTGAGTGTTCAACTCTGGATGTGCGTGGAGTAACAGCGCATATGTGACGTTCTCTCTAGGAGCTGGCCGTTCCCGTGGTCCACGACGGCGGTGCCCTTCTGGCGTTTGTCTGCGGCGTCATGTACACGCTCCTGCAATCCATCATCTCTTACAAATCCTGTCCCCAGTGGAACAGCCTTTCCACGTGCCACGTCCGAATGGCCATCTCTGCTGTGTCCTGCGCAGCTGTCATACCCAGTATCCTTTGAGCATTCGTCAGTGTCCTTGCAAGCCTGACACCCCCTTCACCTAGCTCCTATTCCCCCAAAATGGAGAAAGCTAAGGCTGACAGCCCGGTGTCAACAGGCTTCAGAAGAACGACTAGGCAGATCACAAGGAAAACAGCTCAGCCTTGTCTGGTTAAATCAAAAGAATCTTTGGGGGAAAGAATGGTGTGAAGGGTAAATGGAAAAAAAAAAAGTCAGGTCACTTCAGTCTCTGTTTACTTTCATTCAACAGGGTCCGTTTCATGAGCCGTGTGAAAATATGTATTTTTCTTTGTAGTGGTTGGCTAAAGACATCAAATATTGATATTGTACTTAAAGTAATAGCCCAGTGGAGTTCCAAGAAGCAGACTGTCCCTTCTCCCCATAACTAGGTGATTAGAGGGTTTGATTTACTTGTCCACATTAAGAGGTTTTAAAAAGCTCTATACTATTTATTAGTCATTTAAAACACAGTTAGCCTTTTCATTCTACCACTGATTTTATTTTCAAAATGAAATTTTATTTTTTTCTATGTCAACAGTGTGGAAGGAAAACATAAATTTTTCATACTTATATATTCTGATTTAGAAGAAAAGAAAACCAACCCTTCCATTTTTTTTTCTTTCTCATTCTTTCTTTTCCTTTTTTCTTTCCCCCAAGAGGTATTTAACAAAATAAAACTGGTCTTTCAGCGGTGGAAACTTTCCCATCTTTCAAAATATCATCTGCAGTCATATCAAATACTGAAGAGTCATTAAAAATTGATGATTGTTGTCAGATTACTGGAAAGCAGCAACTATTTTATTAGCACTGGTTTTGTTCATCTGGGTTGGGTTGTGGTATGTGGTGGACAAGCTTGAGTAAAAAAAGCATGGTGTCCTCATGTGCTTCTAAGTATTAAGCCTTGCCTTTCTCTTTCAAAATTGAAGCTATACAAAATGTGAAGTCTAAGGATGGTTTGGGATTTTGTTTTTGTCATTTAGGGAAGGAAATATTTAATTATAAAAATTTCTAAGCACAGAGGAACGAAATCCTAGTATTTAGAAATTTAACAGATTATAACTTTGGTTCCTAAGATAGTTCCTTCTCTGTTTCCTTATCCTATTTATGGATCGAAGACATTCATGCTTTCTCTTGACACATATCTCCTCAAAACTTCTAGGTTGTATTAGTTGTCGGATTTATAAAACCATTTGTAAAGTTAAAAACAAAATTTCTCTATGCAGGAAAGCTTTCCTCGCTTCCAGCTTTGGAGACAGATCTCTAAGTTTTAAAATGAGAAAGTTTTAATAGAATTAGCATTTCCGGCCAGAGTTTCACATACGAATAGTTCCTGTTTCTAGAAGTTCCTAGGAGCCATCCTGAGGGGTAGAATCCTGAACAGAAGCAGATTGATCCAATTAACTTGAACAAATGCACCCATATGAAAAAGTCTGTCATCTTAAACATTAGCATCATGGATTTACAATTCTTTACAAAGCTTTTCAAGCATCTTTAAAATGCTCTGTATTAGTTCCATGAAACAGCCTCATTTGACTCCTGAAGAAACCGAGGCCTGGGGTCATGCTTCTAAGCCCTTTCCGCTAAATTGTCCATCTTGCATCCAGCTCCTGCAGCTTTCAGAAGCCTTCACAAAGTCACTAATGACGCAGCGGCCAGGTTCCTTTTCTTGAGACGTGTAATCTGAGGCTGCCTATTTCTCCAGCCTCAGTTTTACACTTTCTCCCCTGTGTGTGTGGTTCGTCGCTATTCTCTGCGTTTGCTGGTGCTCTTCTCTTACCCAGATAACCTTCTCCACCGTGTCTCTCTAGATCTGAGCTGTCCGGCCAGCACAGTAGCCACTGGCCACACGGGGCTGGGGAGCACTTGAACGGGGGGTAGTCTGTGCAGAGATGGGCTGTAAGTGTAAACCACCAGATGTCAAAGACTTAATGGGAAAAACATGTAAACCATCTCATTAATAATTCTTCGCAGTATTACATGTTGAAACGAGAACATGTTTGGTATATTGGGTTAAATAAGACATGTTAAGATTAATTTCATTAGGTCCTTTTTTGTTTTTGTCAGTGTGGCTACTGTAGCAGGAAATTTGAAGTTATATGCCTGAACCTCTGTGGGATAATGCAGTTCTAGCTCACAGGCTTGTGTGCTCAGTCCTGTTGGACTCTTGCGATCCCATGGACTGTAGCCTGCTAGGCTCCTCTGTCCACAGGAGTTCCCAGGCAAGAATACTGGAGTTAGTAGCCATTTCCACCTCCAGGGGATCTTCCCAACCCAGGGATCAAACCTGCGTCTCCTGCATCGGCAGGCGGGTTCTTTACCACTTGAGCCACCTGGGAAGCTGTTCTAGAGAGCTCCTCAAACCTCACAATTTATTATTGTTTTTGTGGCTGTGCTGCCTTCACCAACCAGATATCTATTCTTCCCTCTGAGTCATCACTGCACCCTATTCTTTTCTCTCTAACGAGGCACATTCCCTGGGTCCATCAAGGCTGTGGTATTTCTGGGAACTGAAACCAGGTCTGTTTTGCCAGAGTTTTCTCCACCTCTCCACCTTCTCCCCAGCATGGTACTCGATGGGACTAAAGGTGAGGTAAAGAATTAAGTGAAAGAATTAGGAGAATTAAGCTATTAGAAACAGAAGTATGGTCATGACATGATCAGGGGACCTTCGATGCTCTCTACTTTTCACTTTGAGAAACTGAGAAGTGTTAAGAATGGCAAAGCATGGGAGGTGGGGAAGAGCAGGGAGAGAGGGTGCTGACTCCAAATTCAGAGATGCTCAACTTGGCATTAATTGACCCAACACTTGGAGTTCTTAACTCTTTGCAGAAGCTTTTCATTGAAGAGCATCCCCATTACTCTCTAGCTTTCTTTCGTCTTTCAAGTTCAATCAGAATGGCTGCAACCATCCTTGTGCAGACAGCTGTGCACTGTAGCCTCAGTTCCTGGCTTTATTAGACTGACCTCTCAGGGTTTGTCTTTCATCCCCTAGGTCAGATGTAGGATGGCAGGTGTAGGACGTACCTCTTTGATTTGTAAACCCTTTGGGCCAAGGACTGGGGGCTTCCCAGGTGGCGCTTGTGGTAAAAAATCCCCCTGCAATGAAGGAGACCAGGGTTCGATCCCTGGGTCAGGAAGAACCCCTGGAGGGGGTGTTATGGCAACCCACTCCAGTATTCTTTCCTGGAGAATTCCATGAACTGAGGAGCCTGGCAGGCTACAGTCTATAGGGTCTCACAGAGTCAGACACGACTGGAGCGACTTAGCACACATGCACGCCTGGGCCAAGGATTAAGGGCTCTACTTATACCCAGTTACTCAACGGAAAAAGTCTGTTGTGTTTTTTTTTTTAAACAATAATATCTTAACTTGCTGTAGCTTATTTTTGTATATGAGCCTTGGTACTTTGTAATGCTTTGGTACTTTGAAATGTTAATTTTTCCTTGACGCTATTGCCTGAACATAATATTTTAAGGAAGAAGAATTTTAATTGACATTTTAATTTATGGAAAATAGTACTTTAGGGAAAAAGTACTCCAAAATTACCCATATTAGACTGCTGTCAGTCATTTTGACCAAATTTAATCAACAGGATCAAGCAAAATGTAGCCACAGATTAAAAATCTTCTATACATAACTGCCAAATTGTTGCTAAGGAAGGACTATTTCCATGTTATATTTAAATTTCTGTCATAATCAGACTTAAGGTTTCAGATGATAAGAAGCTGATATAACTGGTTTGATTATTAATATGTTGGTACTAACATTTGAACACTGTGTAATGGTTATATTATTAGAAGAATAATCTAGTCTTTAACACTAAAGGACCTAGTCTGCAGTTTCCTTAACCAATTCCCCTTTTTTAGTGATTGCCTGTGCTTCACTAATTTCTATAACCAAGCTGGAGTGGAATCCAAAAGAAAAGGTAAAATTTAAGTTGTTTTAATGTGACTGTCAAACCTGGTTCCTGCATTTTCAAAATTATTTTTAAAAATTTGAATTTCTAATTCTCTCTTAAACCCTTCAACCATTGAGGCTTAGTGAAAGAAGTGAGATTGAAGGGCAGGGAAATGATGTGAATGAAGGTGTGTGTCAGTCAGAGGAAACAGACATATTAAGCAGACGGGTGATCTGCTTAGCAGGGGATGGCAACAGAGAAGAACAGTTTCTCAGCATAGTGTGAGAAATAAATGTGGATGGGGTAAGTTTGTGGGGGAGTAATCACTGACTCGATGGACGTGAGTTTGAGTGAACTCCAGGAATTGGTGATGGACAGGGGAGGCCTGGCGTGCTGCAATTCATGGGGTCGCTGCAATTCATGGGGTCGCAAAGAGTCGGATACCAGAGAGCGACTGAACTGAACTGAACTGAACTGAATTTGTGCAAGTCTTTAAGAGGTGGGCAGAGAGGCTCATGCTTGATGTAGGTGATCAGAATAAGCCTTTGAAGGCTTTTGAACAGGAAAGTAAAAGAATATTATTGGATGAGTATCATTAGTCAGAAGCAACCCCTGGGATGGATTGAAGAGGAGAGAGCCCAGAGGCAGAATGGCAGGAAGAAGGTAGTTCCACTAGATTAGATTTCAAATCGAGATTCACCTACACTGGAATTAATAGCAGGAGCATGAAAGGAAAGGAAATGAAGTGACTTCCAAGCTTTTGTCGTGGGTGAGCTGAACATGTTCTCATGGAGAGATTCGGTTCCTAACAGGAATTAACGATTCCGTGGGGGAAAATGGATGGGTTTGGTTTTAGAATAGCTGAATTTGAAGCTACAGTGAAACGCCGAGGAGAAATGTCCAGTCAGACACCAGGGACGGGATCGAGAGCCAAACACGGGAACATGGGGAATCGGATGTTTCGAATTGAGATCGGCCGGCCGATGCCCTTAGTCAACCTACAGAGAGATGGGAGTTACTGAGGAGCAGGAGTTTTTTCCCAAGGCAGAGGTGGAGTTACTGATGCTTTTCGAAAAGCAGTTTCAAGGACTTCTCTGGTCGTCTATTGGTTAAGCCTCTGTGCTTCCACTGCCGGGGGCACGGATTTGACCCCTGGTTGGGGTAACTGCAGGGTCTAAGGAAGGATTTTCCACCATTACGAAGGAACCCGGCAGGAGGCAAGAGAGAGACTGAAGGTGGTGAGGACCAGCCAGGCAGAAATTAGGAGGACAAAGTTCTTCCTGAAAAGGAGAGCTCACGGCAGAGCAGCCTCGGGTGTATTTTACTTTTTAACCACTGGGGGGAGGCCTTCCACCACAAATCAAATGAAACGGGAAAGATGAGTCAATCCTCCGACAGTTAACCACCCCCTTTTTTCCCCATTCATTTTCTATCTTAAAAATGTGGAAAGTACCTGATTTTCTATTCACTCCGAAAATTGCTATCCCACTCATATTTCCTTGTTCCCAATATCCACAAATGCAAAGAAAACCCTTTACATCAATTCACGGAATAGAATGCAGCGCAAGAGTCTGGACCCCTGCTTCAGTGTATTGTCATTAACATCATGCTTCAGATATCCTCCCCTCCCCCCAAATTCTGCTTCTATCTGGATAAGCCATCTTCATTGTCCAGGGATGACATGAGATGGGGTTAATATTGTAGTACTATCACCGTTGAAAAGGACGTGGCCCTGGTTCTGGACCCCCTAATATAGCTGGTCACATGCTCCCCGGGGTGGCCTGGGTGAGAATAGCGGGTGGATGCAACCCTCCATGGGGAGGCGGGGCAGGGTATCAAGTTTGATGCACCTCGATGAGATCTTTGTGGTGGAGCAAAGAAAAGAACCCACCTGTAATCTAGCACATTTGTTTGTTCACCTTTGTAACTGACAGCAGAGCAGACAGTGAAGCGGGAAGAAAATATAGGTTAGGATCTGAAGTCGGAGGGCTGGAACTGATGACAGTCCACAGGCTAATGCATGTGGGCTAAAGTCAGAATGTAGACAAGCATTTTCGACTTGGACTCTGCTGCTGCTGCTGCTAAGTCGCTTCAGGTGTGCCCGACTCTGCAACCCCGTAGACGGCAGCCCACCAGGCTCTCCCGTTCCTGGGATTCTCCAGGCAAGAACACTGGAGTGGATTACCATTTCCTCCTCCAATGCATGAAAGTGAAAAGTGAAAGTGAAGTCACTCAGTCATGTCCGACATTTAGAGACCCCATGGACTACAGCCCACCAGGCTCCTCCATCCATGAGATTTTCCAGGCAAGAGTACTGGAGTGGGGTGCCATTGCCTTCTCCAGACTTGGACTCTAGACAGTATTTAAAACTGTTTTTGTTTATCATTTTTTAAAAGATTTTTTAATGTGAACCATTTTTTATAGAGTCTTATTGAATTTGTTACACTATCACTTCTGGATTTTTTTTTCATGTTTTGAGTTTTTTGGCCCTGAGACATGTGGGATCTTAACACCCCCTGTATTGGGATCTTAACCACAGAACCACCAGGGAGGTCCCTAAAAATGCTTTTAAAGTGGTTTCCAGCATTTAAAAAATCAGGGAAGATATCTTTGTCTCTGACACACGCACACACACTCCATGGGCTTTTTTTTCAATCTCAAAGTAACACTGGGGTCGTATTTTCCCATTTGAAAAGAATGGAACAGAACGGATGAGGCATGGGCTCCCCATTGTCCCTGTCTTTTTGCAACCATCAGTTTCATTTCTTTTTCCTGGCCTCCAGAGGTAGCCAACTTTGGAACCCCAATTGAAGCCCTTCTGTTTCATGCCTTGCACCCTCTCTTTCCTGTCCCCAAGAAGAGAAGTCTCAGTGTTAGCCTTTGCTTTGTAGCTGTGCTAACCTTATAACAAGCAGACCTATCATCTGAGCTGACATTTTCTATAGCAACAGAGAAACACAGAAGCCAGTCTCCTTAGATGCACACTTCAGATCTTAGGAATAAGCACACAGACGCTAGACAGGTGTTTTTCAAGCCTGCCTTTCAACTTTGGGGTTCCCAGCAGTGGGAGAACCAGTCATGCTTTGCATGGAAAGTTCTTTCTTCTACTGAGTCCACATTTGCTTTCCACTCTCAGCCATTTTGTGGCCTTTCTTCTGCCTGTTGAAATTCCACAGACAAGTTATAAATCCAGAGTGTGTGAGAACCAGAGAGAACTTTGGGGTTATGTATTCACATTCTCGTTGGGCAGCTGCCCCGACGCATATCCACATGGCCTTGCTCCCCATGTTTCCTCCGGGGTTGATTTATGCTCACTGGACAGCTTTTTCCTCTGTCCCGCCCTGCTCATTGTTATTTCAATATGTCCACTAAAGTGAATGCATGTAGGCTCAATTCTGTTTCTTTTGTTGTTGTTGCCCTTAGGATTATGTATATCACGTAGTGAGTGCGATCTGTGAATGGACAGTGGCCTTTGGTTTTATTTTCTACTTTTTAACATTCATCCACGATTTCCAGGTTGGTATTTATCCAGTCATATGTTATAAGTTACTGATGATAAGGGTTAGTAGGGAGCCATAGAACATTTCTCTCATTAAAGAAACATAAGAGCATTAGCTTTCTTTTTTACCCTTATGTGTTTGAAAAAAAAAAAAATTGCAAGTATTGTGCAACTTAGTGTATTCCCAAAGGAAAGCATCTTGAATAGTTCTCCCAAACAAGGAAACATTCATCTGTCCCCTGCCATCTGATGCTTATGGTCATAGATCCTGGTTATTTACTTTGTGAGGAGGTCTCACTTACAAGTTCCAAATAACAGGAAATATGTCTTTTCTTAAAAATAAAAGTGTGTTGTTGAAAAATGTTCTGAAGGCGGAGAGAGGTGGGACCTTGTCAGATTTGGCAACAGGGAAAGTCTTGCATCTCGAAACAAGTGAATTATTAACTAAAAGGTTACAGAAAGCCAAGAAAATTCTTGAGGACCCAACTCAAGCTCACTACAAACCATAGTGAGATCATCTCTGAGGGGGCGCAAAGCTCAGAGGAGTTTCAGTGCTGGCACTGGTGGTGTTTACCTTCTTTTAAACTTTCTTTTTTTAATAGAGTGTCACCTTAAGAATATCCACAGAAATCAATGGTGATGTTTGAAGAAAGAAGAACTCTATCTCCCTCAGTGGAAGTGGCAGACAATTCCTGGAAGTGGTACAGAGGACAGACAGGGTTTTAAGGCTGCCCTGTATGGAATTCATTTGCAGCACACCCAGGACTTGAATTTCTTTAAGAATTCCCAATAGTTGTACTATTTCCAAAGGTATGTTTTCCTAGAGAATGTAGAGCATTTATGACATTGTAGCAATGTTTTTATAACTTTCCAAATAGACACTTTTTTTGTATTAACAAATTCCTGACAGACAAAATAAGGTATTCCAGCAAATGGAGACCTCTTATTTTTATACAGATTCTGTTTTTGTTAATTTCTGTCTGTGTGAGTGATTTGTGGAGATACACTAACTGAGGAATTCATTCAAAAGTAAAATCAGGGGGTGTTCTTTTTAAGATTTTATTTTTAGAGAATGCACTGTATAATTTTATATCATAAGAGCATTTCTAAAATTCAGTTTAAAATGATCATTAAGATTTAGTTAATAAACTAACACTAAGAGACTGATTTTTAGATGAACCAAGCAAAAAGCTTCTCTCAAAAGGCCTTAAGACCACTATGCGCATTAACTCAGTGACTCAGTGACCTCAGTCTTGAAATTCCGTCCCTGCCCCATGGGCCTCCTGCTCACAGAGACCCAGCTTTTACCCTTGCTGCTAACTGACGGCAGGCTGTAGTGATGTGTTCCAGGTGGGATGGTTTCAGCCAGGCAAGTTAGAAATCAAATCCTTCTAACAACAGAGTGAAATGGAGGTGAGCGACTAACAAGAAGAACTCACTGGATTCCAGAGTGATGAGGGGAGTTGGGGGAGTGTGTCTCAGGGAACATCCGAGGAATGCGGGATTATGGGAAGGAGGCTTGCTCAATCCTAAACCTCTGCAGAAACCAACCTGTGAAAAGCATTACACATTCCACTTACAAAGCTGCCCTTTATTGTTCCTGGCATAACTCGACACACTGTCTGACTCAGAAGCCGCACCACACATCTCGCATTCCTTTCACGCCAGTCCACAGGCGGGTGCTGACGGGGAGTGCAGGTCTGAGGTGGGGGGAGGGAGCATGGTGCGGGATGGAGTTACTTGCTCCTCTTCTTCATCCCCACGGCTGGGATATTTGCACACTTTATGAGATGTGAAGCAGACCCTTTGCTCGGTAACAGCACATCATGAATGACGAGTGAGAAGCAAGGCATTCCAGAGGAAGAAGTGGGTCTTGAGATGCAAAGGTTTAAAAGTGGAAGAGAAGGAACTCACCTTCTGGGACCCTTCAGACCAGAAACCCATGTCTGGCCAAGAGGTTCCAGACCTTGAGGGCTCATGCCAAGGGCAGAGCAGCTCACTTGGCCAGCCACAGAAGAAGGAGGCTCAGTAGTGGTCAGCCCCCTCCACAAGGACAGACCCCATCTCCCCTGAGGGTTCAGCGGTGACAGACTGAGACCCACCTCTGGGTTGATGGCAACTTGGAACTGAAATGCTGGTTACATCTGTGTTCTGCAGAGGAGGAAAGCCTCTTACTTTTGCTGTGGAACCTGCAGTAGAATGAATCCAGGGTTGTCTCCCTTGGAACAGACTGTTGTTATCAGCCCTTCTTGACACATTCATTGTCATCCTTCATTTCTGTATCTCTTTGCGTGATTTAGATTGGGAGCTCCTTGAGCGCAGAAGTCTGTGCCTTAATCTTTGTTATTCCAGCATTTACCAGGCTGCCTCCTGGTACACAGTAGGTGCTTAATAAATAAAAACTCACTGAATGCATGAATGAGGGAGGGAGCAAGTGGAGACATGGCTGGGGGATGTCTGTAGTACTGCATAATGAGATTTACTCTGGTTTACTAATGAGGTAATAAATAGTCTATGTCACCTTTTAACATTGACTGTTTTGCTTTGTGTGATGTAAACGTTTCAGTTGTTTGGGCATCTCCATTCTATGATGACACTCATCATCCTGGACAGTTATCACAGAAATTGTTCCATGGGCTAGACCAAATGGTACACCTGGCTTGGCAAACTGAGAAGGCCAAAACTTACTCCAGACAATCACGTTCTGCTGATTTCATGAAATCTCAAAAGCTGGTCTCCTCCATATTTTGGTATTATTTCTGATTTCCATGAACTTGCATTTCCTTGGACCTCATGGCTGAAAGAGTAAAATAAAATGAAATATTTCTTTATTTTAAATCTATGTCTCTGTTAAATTATAATATGTCGACTTGGTACTACTATAAAGTATATTCAGGAAAGTATTCTAGCTCCACTTGGATTCTACAGAGGTAGAGTTTAAATCTTATTATTTTTAAAAATTTTGGCCATACCATGCGACATGTGGGATCTTAGTTCCCTGACCTGGGACTGAATACTTACCCACTGCATTGGAACGGAGAAGGCAATGGCACCCTACTCAAGTACTCTTGCCTGGAAAATCCCATGGGCGGAGGAGCCTGGTGGGCTGCAGTCCATGGGGTCGCTAAGAGTCAGACACGACTGACCGACTTCACTTTCACTTTTCACTTTCATGCCTTAGAGAAAGAAATGGCAGCCCACTCCAGTGTTCTTGCCTGGAGAATCCCAGGGATGGGGAGCCTGGTGGGCTGCCGTCTATGGCGTCGCGCAGAGTTGGACACGACTGAAGCGACTTAGCAGCAGCAGCAGCAGCAGCAGCATTGGAAAATGGAATCTTAAACACTGGACCTCTGAGGAAGTCCCAAACCTTATGTTTTCTTAACTCATGTAGTTTTGCCTGTGGGCAGGATGGCTCATCTTTGTAGAGATTTTTGAATGGTAGTATTAGAAGTTTGCACAGAAATCCAACTCAATGTTGTTGAAAGAAAGAGAAGCATCTATTGATTCAAGTTATGAGAGGTCCTGGGATGGAGCTGACTATAGGGATGGCTGGATCAGAAAGTCACCAGGACTCCATCTATTCTCTCCTTCTCTCTATTGGCATCATTCTCAGGCAGGCTTTCCCCTTGTTGGGCGTGAGATGGCTTCTAGAAGCCCCAGGCTACAAACTGTCCAGTGGAATGAGAGGGCTTCCTAAAAGTTCTAACCAACGCCCTCCAGTTGAAACTCACTTTTTCTGATTGGCTGCCTTGGGTCACATGCCGACCCTGTCACCCAAGGAAGTGCAGTGCTCTGATTGGTCAGACCAGTGTCACGTGTTCACCTCTGGAGCACTGAGAAGGGTCCACACCACCCAAACTACTGGGCTGATGGTGCTAGAAAGTTGTTTCTCAGAAGAAAGGGATGGGAAATAGGTCTTTGCACTAATGTAAAGCTGCAGATTCCACTACAGAATTCAGCTCTCCCTGACCCCAGAGGCCAGAAGAGCCAACCCAACTTGATTCAGAGTAAACCAAATTTTATCAGCTGCCAATCTTTTCGGGTAAAAACAAAAAAAAGTCATACAGGTGATCAGTTTGCCTTCAGTTAACTTCAAAGTCATGTTTATATGTTTTCAAATTTCTTGTGTTCTTATTTAATCTCTGAGGTTAGTCAGACAGTAAACTGTCACATGTTTCAAATGAAGAAGCTAAGGCAAAAAAAAAAAAAGAAGTTCAGTGACCTGTAAGTGGTTCTACTGCAACAGATTCCAGTATGGAGCTCTTGTTTTCTCGATTAATAATCAAGTGCATCTCTCCTGTCCCCTAAACACTAACAGAGGATTCCACAGAAATTGCATTTCATAAACCAAATTAAGTGCATTACTGTTGTGCTGTGTCTGGATTTCCTAACATCCCTTACATGTGGCATGGTCCCATGCTCCCATTTTTCACTCATTTGGAGACGCCCCGGTCTGGTATTTGGGCCTGGAATGAGGAAGGGGCAGTGGGAGGAAGATAAGTGGTCTTCACTCTCTCCCACTCCCTGATTCTGGCAAGCCTGTAAGCCCAGCCGTCTCCCCACACACATACTCTTGGTCTGGCTCTGAATGCCCTGCATTCTCCAGGCCAGAAAGTCATACATCTGCATCCTGTCTGTTGCACAAGAGAGCAAGCAACCACAGCCTCAAGCCCTGGAGGAGAAGTTTCTGATGCTCCTGGGTCACCCCCAGCAGATCCATCTTCTAAAATGAAGGGCAGCAGGATGCCAAAGTCGCACTGGGGGTGGTGGCGACCTCCAGAATTGATGCTTGGAAAATGCTGACGCGGCTACCAGCCATCTGCCCTGTGGTTTGGGCCAGGGTGCCGTGAGGTGATGCCTAGGAAGCCTGCAGCCTAGGCAGTCCCTCAGTGATGCGCAAAGCCCTCCATCCCCGGAGCCAGCTTCACCTCTGGACTCTTCAGTTACGTGAGTCTCTCTTTAACTTTGGTAGGCTCGGGCTGGATTTCTCATGCTTATTCCTAAAAGAGCCCCTATTTATACAAACACTCAAGAGTTCTAATACGCAGATATAGCAAACTACTGTTTCCTGGACTTACTGTGCTGGGGTGGAAAGATAATTTCTAGATAGGTGGCCATTCAGCTGTTCCTCACTTGCAGTCCTGCAACTCTGAATCATGTTTTCTTATTTTTTAAATTTTGAGTCAGTCATATATTGATGCGATTCAAACATCAAAACAGTAAAAAAGGTCCTCTGTGAAGAACCTTTGTACTTGCCTCTTCCCACACTTAATTCACCCCTTTTCTGGCAGGTAGCCCTTTTCAATGAAAATACAAGCAGAAACATAGCTATAAAATGATTTCCTGTTTAATTTCTTTCCCAAATGTAGCATACCTTGCAAACAGTTTTGAGCCTGCCTTTTTTGACTAGGCAGTGTGTCTCGGAGATATGTCCTTACCAATACATAGAGAGCTTCTTCGTGTTTCTTTGTTGTTCTGTTTTAACCCCTGTATAGTATTCCATATGCCATCCTTTATTTAACAAGCCCCCTGTTTGATGATCAGTCATGTGGTTTCCAAACTTTGCGATTACAAGCGAATGACCTAGTACATACAGCATTTCACACGGTTGCAAGGGCGTCTGCAGGAGAAATCCTGTAAGTGGGAATGGTGGCATCCACGGGAACTGCGTCTGTGATTTGACAGATTATTGTCATCTTGCCTTTGGAGCCTCTTTACTTGAGCATTTTTTGTTGGAAAATCTTCCCAGCTATTTCTCCCTTTCATCCAAACTGGGGATACTGATGGTAAATTCACCTTTTTTAGGCAATGCATTCATTCATCATGTGGATTCTGCAGTACAGGGTATGGGGCAGAGACCAGCTGACTGTGTCACCGCTCTTCTACAAATCCCTCTTCCTTCCCCCTTGTATTTAAGCTCCCCAGGGTAGGGAGGGCAAGGCTATTTGCTCCCCTCTCTGCAAACAGAACACCATCCCTGTCTTCTGCCTCCTCTCAGGTGCCTGCTCTCCTTCTGTCCATGGTCAAGAGTGTCTCCATCTCAGTTCAGTTCAGTTTAGTTCAGTCACTCAGTCATGCCTGACTCTCTGACTCCATGGACTGCAGCATGCAGGCCTCTCTTGTCCATCACTAACTCCCACAGCTTTCTCAAACTCATGTCCATCGAGTCAGTGATGCCATCCAATCATCTCATCCTCTATTGTCCCCTTTTCCTCCTGCCTTCAGTCTTTCCCAGGATCAGGGTCTTTTCAAATGAGTCAGTTCTTCATATCAGGTGGCCGAAATATTGAAATTTTACTTTCAGCATCAGTCCTTTCAATGAATATGCAGGACTGATTTCCTTTAGGATTGACTGGTTTGATCTGCTTGCAGTCCAAGGAACTCTCAGGAGTTTTCTCCAACACTACAGTTGAAAAGCATCAATTCTTCAGCACTCAGCTTTCTTTATGGTCCAGCTCTCACATCCATACATGACTACTGGAAAAACCATAGCTTTGACTAGATGGACATTTGTTGGTAATGTCTCTGCTTTCTAATATGCTATTTAGGTTGGTCATAGCTTTTCTCATTCTCTCTTGGGTTTTTCATTGTGATCTTGCACTTCTGTCTCTGCCTCTTCTAATCTTGTCCCTTTTCTATCCACTTTCTCTTTGGGGATCTCTTTGAAGGCCTGCCATTTCACTTATACTTCCTTATGGTCTGAGAACATTTTGCTTTTATAGACAGCAATCATCAGTCACCATATTCTCTTTCCTCTTTCTGGCAGGCTGATTCACTACAGAACCCTGGGGGGACTCACGGGCTTTTGGTCCTCCCTGACCTTACAGCTTGGTGGTCAGTGCGGAATGACCAGTGAGTGGGGAACCGGGGGCACAGAGAGAGAGATTCCAGGTTTGAGAAACGTAACTTAGAAATAATAGGCTTTACCTATTACACAGAGTGAAGTAAGCCAGGAAGAAAAACACCAATACAGTATACTAACACATATATATGGAATTTAGAAAGGTGGTAATGATAACCCCACATGCAAGACAGCAAAAGAGACACAGATGTATGGAAGTCTTTTGGGCTCTGTGGGAGAGGGTGAGGGTGGGATGATTTGGGAGAGTGGCATTGAAACATGTATACTATCATATGTGAAAAGGATTGCCAGTCCAGGTTCGATGCATGAGACAGGGTGCTCGGGGCTGGTGCACTGGGATGACCCAGAGGGATGGGATGTGGAGGGAGGTGGGAGGGGGGTTCAGGATGGGGAGCACGTGTACATCTGTGTTGGATTCATGTCAATGTATGGCAAAACGACTACAATATTGTAATTAGCCTCCAATTAAAATAAATAAATTTATATATTTTTTTAAAAAAGAAATAATAGGCTTTAAAGATGGCCTACCTTAATATAGGCCTTTGATCCATCATTACACCATAAGCCATAACATCCATGAGGGTTCGCTCTGGGTGTGGTGCACATTCCATGAGTTTTGACAAATATATACCGAAACGTATCCACTATTGTAGCATCATACCAAATACTTTCACTGTCCACAAAATCCTTTTGTCATTTTGAAAAAAACAAAATTGGGTTTACCTACGGGCAGACAGTGTTCACTTTTTTTCAGTATTTTTCAGGTATTCAGGGAATTTGGTTAACCACTAAGAACGTTTTTTTACTTGCTTGCATTGTTACTCATGTCCTGTTAATACTGACTGAGCATCCAACCATGGTAAAGATGATGTGAGAAGGTGATCATCTCATAGTTAGCTGCATTTTACCACCGAGGAAATTAAGGTGCGTGCAGTGAGGTTGTCACCAGGCAGGTACCAACTAAGTGATGACGCTTGGACCAAACCCAGGGATGTGACCCCGACAGTCAACCTTCCCACCAGGACCGTGTAGTTATCATCTGTTCTCACGTGAGTATGAATTAACTTATCAGTGTCTGTAGGATCACATCACACAAGGCCTCGAGGGGGTGAAATCCCTAAACTAGCAAATTTAGAAAAACGGGTGAAATGTCCATTTTGTTGCTTCAAAAGAGTGAATCCCGGCTGTGCTCTGTGCTTCCAAGACTGACAGGGGTGGGGCAGGGTGGCAGGGAGAGGGCAGTGGGAACACATGAGGGAGAGGGCTCCCGTGACCCACCAGTCTTTAGTGGGAGTTTGAGATGAGCTCTCCCACGCCATGCATGACCCCCGAGGAGGAGTAACCAAAATGGCTAAGGAGTCCATGGGACAGCGAGGCTGCAGGCCAGGGGTAACACTCAGCATGACCAAGGCTCTGGTGGCTGTGAGGGTGGTTTCCCAGGTCTCTGAACGCTTGGTACCTCTTGCTTCTGGTTGCTGCAATAAGACAGGCTTGGGGTTAGAAACATCTGCTCTCTACTAGCCAAGGATGCAGCCATGGTAGGGTGAAGAGAGACCACTTAGGCTGCCCCCAGCTGGGTAACAGAAGTCCTCACACTTGACAATGGGCTTGGCATTTGACCTCCGGCAGGCGATGTGGATGTAGGATGTAGAGTTCTCAGAGCCTCTAGCAGCAGCAGAAGGGTCTCAGGGCTCGGAGTCCCGGGTTCCAGCTCTCTTGCTCATCAGGCTAATATTAGCACAAGTGATAGGAATGCCTGGAAGACAAAATTCACCTTCCAGAACAACCTATTGCTCAGGGTCAGGCCAAAGAAGCAAGTTTCGGGTACCACTCAAGATATCTGATTTAGGGCGAAGAGTGATGTAGTTAGGGTTGGCCAGCGATTTGACAGCTGCTAACATAACCTTTAACACGTGTACTAAAATGAGTACTGAGCTTAGTTCAGTCTGTCATTTCCTCTTAATACTTGAAAAGCCACAGTTTTGTTTGCAAGTTCTCCCAAAAGGCTCTAGCTAGTGTATTTATTCTTCTGCTTGACTGCACTTGGAACTCTGAAGTCAGAGCCACCTTGAAACTGAAACTGGGAAAATCCCTGGTGTCTCTGGCCGGGAGAAGAAGCAAAGGTATGTTCTGAAGTTTATTAAATAATTACCCAGTTGTTGACATGTTGTAGGAGGAAGAAAGAGCTGAGGTGCTGGCAAGTAGGAATAGAGGTTAGTTAGGATTTGGGGTCACGGGGCTTATAAATGTGGTAGAACATTCCAGTGTTCCCTGACCTTTGGCTCAAACCAGGGCACGTGTTCTTCTGAGTAGACTCAGTTCACCAGGCCTTGGCGTGCAGTGTTGTTATTTTGACTGTCTGAAAGACCATGGTCAGCTTGGATCCAGTTAATGCTGAAGATACTCAAAAGTCTTTAGCTGTTGGGAGCAGATGTAGCAGTGACTTGAAAGGAGTAAAATAAGTGAGAAACAAAAGTTGGAATTGGCCATTTCGAATCTCATCTGCAGTTGGTGTGAATGGCAGATGAGGGCAGGTTTCCTAATGAATGGTCCTGAGACTAATTCGCTTCCAAGGTTCAGAGTGGAAGAATAATCCTCTCCCTCGGAATTCCCCAGACTTCAGCCATTTCTGTGTCTCCTTGGCGACTTTTGTGATGTTCTTACTGCAGTTTACTGAATACTTGTCAATGACTTAACTATCTTTATCCATTCATCTGCTGAGGAACATTTAGATTGCTTACATATCTTGGCTCTTGTAAATAATGCTGCTACGAACATAGGGGTGCATATATCTTTTTGAATTATAATTTTGTGTGGGTATTGCCCAGGAGTGGGATTGCTGATTCTATTTTTAGTTTTCTAAGAAACCTCCATACTGTTCCATAGAGACTGAACTAGTTTACATTCCCACCAACAGTGTAGGAGGGTTCCCCTTCCTCACACCCAATTTAGCACTTGTTAACTTAACTATTTTTATTTTACAGAGAAACTTCTTCTCCCACTGCTTCTTCTGGACTGCCTGGTTGGCAAATGGTGTTACCATTCATTGGGTCACTCAAGGTAGAAACGCTCTGCTCCTCACCCCCACCTCATGTTCTGTTAACTTCATCTCCTATGTACAGTGTTAAAAGATAATAATCATCAAACCAGGGCATTCTGTAAATAAAAGTGACATTATTAATAAGTGTGCCAGAAATAAACTGGGTCTGTCGAAAGCAAATGGAGACTGTGTCATTAGTCATCACTATGGCCGTGAGTCCTCTTCCTCCTTCCCATTCCCACCATCACTTATCTTAGTGCAGGCCTTCATAATTCTTTGCTTGGATTAGTGCAATAGCTCACTATGGTTTTCTTGATTTCATTCTTGGCTCTTTTCAATACATGTTACACACCACACAAACATATACATGTGTTATATCAGCCTCTAAAAATCCTTCAGTAACTCCCCATAGCTTCAGGATAAATTTCAAATTCCTTAGTATAGTTTACCAGGCTCTTCACAGATCTGGTTCTTTTTTATCCTTCCAACCTGTGAGCTCATTTATTTATTCATTCATTCAACATTTATTGAGAGTTACTCTGGGTTGGCACCATGCTTAGTTCTGGAATATAACAATAAGGAAGATGGCTTTCTGCCCTCAAGGTGTTTATAGTGGAGAGGAGAAACAGCCAAGGAAACACCTGAGTAAAGAAAGTGGTGAAGTACTGCCCTTTCTGACCTCACTGCTCGAGGGACCTGGAAGCTTGATAGAAGCGCAGAATCTTAGGGCCCCAACTCAGACTCACTAAATCCAAATCTGCGTTTTAATAAGACACACGTGATTGGACTTAACACTAGTTTACAAAGCTGGGTCTGTGGGACCATGCTAGTTGAAGAGCTTGGTTTGGGTCCTCAGGGAGGGTCATGCCCGGAAGGAGACTTGAAGGAGGAGACAGTCTGCTCAGCGGAGGTGAGGTAGGAAAAGGGATTCACCTGTGCTGTGGCACTGAGGCAAGAGGACATCTGCTGTTTGGTGGGAATTGGGCTTTCCTGGTGGTTCAGATGGTAAAGAATCCACCTGCAATGTAGGAGACCCGGGTTCGATCCCTGGGTCAAGAAGGTCCCCTGGGGAAGGAAGGAAATGGCTACCCACTCCAGTATTCTTGCCTGGAGAATCCCATGGACAGAGGAGCCTGGAGGACTACAATCCATGGGGCTGCAAAGAGTTGGGCTGAGTGACTAACACCTTCACTTCACACATTGTTCAGTATTTAGATTTGAGGTGGGCGCCTCATCTAACTCAGAGATACCCTTATTCAAGGAAGAAATTTGATAAATTTCAGCATCTCCATTTTTTCTTTGGGCCTATCTGGAAACCGTGATTTAGAATGTATACTTTAATTCATAGAGACAAACAATAGAATAAAAGTGACTAGGAGCTCGGAGCGGTGGGTGGGGTGGGGGTGGGAGGAGAATGGGGAATTATTGTTTAATGGGTACAGAGTTTCTGTTTGGGATGATGAAAAAGTTCTGGAAATGGATTGTAGTGATGGTTACACAATACTGTGAATATACTTAATGCCTCTAAAACTGTATGCTTCAAAATGGTGAAAGTAGCAGTTTTTACATGTGTATATTTTATTGCAGTTAAGAAAAAAGAATCAGTACTCTTTTTTGTCAGAGTCAAAGATTTTATTTTCAAGTTCCTGCTTTGGTACCCCAGCAAGTCAGGTAACTTCTTGGAACTTCAGTCTCTTTACCTGTAAAATGGGAATAACGATATTACCTGCCTCCTAGACTTGTCATGAAGATTCACTGAAGCAAAGTCTGTAAGATACTGGGGAGTATGTTGGCTTTTCCTTATGCCCATTAATGACGCTTGCAAAGTATGTTCTTCTTTTGTCTATTAATTTTTTTAAAATTTTGACTGCTTTGGGTTTTTGTTGCAGCTCTCAGGCTCTAAGAGCAGGTGGGCTCAAGAGTTGCTCAGTAGTTTGAGGGCTTAGTTGCCTCATGGCATTTGGGATCCTAGTTCCCTGACCAGGGATAGAACTGTGTCCTCTGCATTGGAAGGCGGATTCTTAACCACAGGACCACCAGGGAAGTCCCTTGAAAAGCATGTTCTTATATCTTTAGCACAATGCCTGGCACAACTAATCCTCTGCATCACTGCTATTTTCACTCCTTCCACATCCTCTTTTGAGGTAGCTGTAGCTACACGTGAGTCACCTGGAGAGTTTTGTACACCTCTAGTGCCTGGAACAGCTAAATCAATTTCAGGAGTAGAGCAGAAGCATCATTATTCCAAGTGATTCCAGTGTGGAACCAAGGCTGAGGAACTCTGCTCTAGCAGTGGTTCACAAACTTTAGTGTGTATGGGAATCACCTGAAGGACTTGTCAAAAACAATTTCTCGGTACTCTCCCCTTCTCCAAGTTTCAAGTTTAATGGATATATAACAGTCTCTCACTTTATTCATCTACCTGGTGGCCCTTTCCTTTTGTTTGGAGTCTTCTCACTACTTAACCTCTTCCAGACCCATCACTCAACTGAACAATAACACTTAACACTTCTCTTAACAATGCTTGCCAGCCAACTTCTTCAGGCCAATGGTCTCAATATTTGCCAGCTGTGGCCTTAGACACAATTCACCATGTCTCAAAGTTCTCCTCCTTTGAACTCAAGAGTTGCTACTCTGGGTAGTGTTGTCCTTATTTCTCTTTCCTTCTCCCTCACCCTCTTGGAAGGAGGGATTCCCATGTGGGACTCCCATGACCATGTTCTGGGTTTCCTATATTCATCCCTTAAAATGAGCACCGTCTTAGAAGTGAGATGGACATGGGTTTATATCTTGCAACCCGGGCAGTTCACACGGAATTTCATTTTCCTCATTGGTGAGTCTTGCATGATGAGAATAGTACTCCTATAAACCATAAACATGTAACACCCAGTGGTTACAGTGTTTTACCTTTAAGAGCATGGTAAAATCTTGATCTTGAGGAGAACTCCAGAAGTGGTGGGACTGACCTATAGGATGCAGAGGGCAGAGCCAGGGATATCAAAACCACAGTGTGGAGGAATAAAGCCAAGATTTACCAAAGAGCGAGGAAATGGGCCCAACCAAGGATTTTCCAGGATACCTGGGCAGACAGGGAGGTGAGAGATGGGCTCTGAGAAAGGGAACTGACTGAGAGATTCCCTGTGACCGCATTAACGTGTGAACCTATGTACTGGCACGTGTACAGGATGGGGTGGTTAATAGTGCTATCATGGGCTGTGGAATGACCCCAGAAGACACCCACAAGGGGATTTCGACCCCATCAGTGTGGAATTCAGTCCTTTTGGCAAGAAACAAAGTGATAAACCTGCTACAGTTTGCACCATTTATTATGGTCGTGCAAAACATGAGCACGGGGTGTTACGCAGAGCTCTTGTTACGAAGAGACGAGGCCTCTGAGTGCTGTTTCCCGTCGGTGATGTTATTCAGCAGGATGGCTCACATGTTGAAACCTGAGACTCCTTGGGTGAAGCACCCCTCTGCAGGCTGTACCAGATGTTGCTTGTGTAGCTCCCCAAGCCCAGAAAGATGAGTTAATCCTTGAAGGAAATTATTCTGAACTTGCCTCAGACTCAGAGGCTTTGATCCAACAGGCCATGGCAATAAAACACTAGGCTATCAGAGAGCTGTGGGTGGTAGTCCCATCTCTGAGAGGGGAACAGGGCCACTGGCCGCCAGCTGCATTCCGGAAGGCCTCCAGATGCAGAGAGCCAGGAGCAGAGGCCTCACTTAGTGTGATGTCGTGAAAACCCTGCACTTTAAACACACGTAGTCATAAACGAAGACTTCCTCACCCTTTGCAGACCCTGCTGGAGTTCACACTCTCCAAGATGCTTCTCGGGAATGTTCCAGGCCTCACTGACCCCACTCACTTTCCTTTACTTCATGGTCCATAGCACACAGCCTACCCCTTCATGATTCTCCAAATACAGTCTTCTGTCTTCAGTTAAGTGATAAGTCCCTAGAGGTCCTAAACCAAGTCTAGTTTGTATTTCTCTGCATCTCTGAATGTCTAGCATTCTAAGAGCATCGTGGTCATCATTTCTTCCTTAGGATCCAGCAGAGTACCTGGCACACCGCCTATGCTCAGTAAATGTTTATTAGATGCTTATGAAATGAATGGACTTGTTGGTTGATAGCAAAGCTGAGCTGGCACGACAAAACAAATAAGAGAAGGTGTTACAGGTACCTCTTGTTTTGTTTGCCCAGCACCTCACTCACTTTCTTCCAGAAGTTTCCTCATTCTTCACCCATCTTTGTGGTTCCATAGGAGCTGCCATGTTGTTTGATGGCTCTCTGGAGTTTGTCTGACTTAACACTATTTCACTGAGTCCTTCTAGGGGGGTTTTCACCTTGGAACCAGAGGGAATGTTAAGATAATCTCTTTTAGGTATCCAAAGCTATGTAGCTATACTGGTACATTTAAGAGCTATCCACCCCCATGTTTTTCACCACCTGGAGAAAGGTGATGGCTGGCTAAAAGGAAGAATGTAAGTAAGAAGGTGAAGGAATGGAGGTACAGAGACAAGAAGAATAAACAAGAGCCCTGGTGGTCCTGGAGTTCTGTGTTTAGTGTTTGCTGTGCCCCAGGCATGTGCCTGTCTTGGGGTTTCACAGGTATCACATTACCCCTCATAACAGCCCCTTCTTTTGCTTCAGTGACTTTGAGTTAGTTCTCTGTCATTTGTAACCATACAAGTCCCAACTAATACAGAAGCTCCTGTTCTGTGGTAGAGATAAAGACTCCATCAAAAAGGAATAAAATCCCACGAAGCCACATTATGAAGCTTTGAAAACAGGAATATTTCAGAATTTCCCATCCTCATCTGTGATTTTTAATAAATCCCCCTGATATCCCACCCAGACCTTGCCCAGTTCTGAGCAGAGGGAAGGCACAGGGAAGTTACAGTTTCTAGTAGGTTGAGTTTTTATTTTTCATTTTTGATGACTTTAAAAAACATTTATTTTTGGCTGTGCTGGGTCTTCATGACTGTGAAGGCTTTTCCTTAGTTGCAGCGAGTGGGGGCTATTCCCTAGCTGTTGTGTGCAGGCTTCTCACTTCAGTCGCTTCTCTCATTGAGAACCACGGGCCTTAGGGTGGGGGAGTGGGCTTCAGTCATTGCAGTTCCTGGCCTCAACAGCACAGGCTCAATAGTTGTGGCTCACAGGCTTAGTTGCTCTGAAGCATGTGGGATCTTCCTAGATCAGGGATCAAAACCATGTCTCTTGCACTGGCAGGTGGATTCTTTTTTTTTTCCTTTCTTAAATTATGAAAGTTTGATAGCACATTTACAGGAGACTTGGAAAATATAGGACAAAGTTACATACAGTTTCATTGTATATTACAATTATTTTTTAAATAGATAAATTAAGATTTTTAGTTAGAGTTTCAACATCAAATTCTCAAAAATTAAACTGTACAGAAAAGTAGAAGGATATAGTAGATCTGAAAAGCACCATGAATCAATTCAACATAAGTAAGATTTATATGGGTTTCACACAAAAGATGACTTTTTATCTATGTGTGAATTTGCGTTTGCTGAGAATCAGATATTTGGGGCTACAGGGCCAAGTGCATGGAGAATAGTGGGCTCTGAATGGCAGTAAGGACTAAACATGAAAGGATGGTCTTCATGAACAAGGGTGATGGAAAAGAGCCTTTGAACAGCTCCATACAAGACAAGATGCTGCTGGAGACTTACGCACATTGTCTGAGCTTCAAATCCAGGCAAATAGCCCAGTGCTAAGCGGGAACTTATGGGAACAATGGGGAGAAGCTTATTTGATGTTGGGTCCCTAGCTCTATGGCTCTGGTGACCATATTTGTAGAGCTAATCTTTGGCATCAAACCCTTCTCTAGACAGACTGGTCTACTTATTGCCACCCAAATAGGCCATGTGGATCTTATCCTTGGCACATCTGCCCACAAAATTCCTGGTGCCAGATACCTCTCCTTCCCTTACTTCACCTCTTTCTGTTCACGTTAAACTCATTCTCCAAGGTCCAGCTATCTTATTTTCTACAGAAATGAGTTTATTGTAATCAGTCACATCTGGCATTTCATCATTTATTCTAACAGTGGTAAATATGTGCAGTATAACCTCATTCATACACCTCATTCCAGGAAAACATCACCAAATGGTATGGGTGCTTTCTTTCTCCAAGACTGTCAAGAACATTAGAATTCTTCTCCACATAGTGCTTGAGGCAGCCACTGAAGTCTCACGGCAAGTGAACGAGACCTAGTTGCTATCTCTGTTCCATCCCCTCATACTGTTATTTGAAGTTTCTAACTGTGCTTGTCTTCTATCACCAACTGGGCTATTAAGTCCTTCAGGACAGGAACAGTAATAGTAACAAGAATATTAATAGCAACAATAATATCCACAATCATGATAACAAAAACAACAATAGTAGCCATAAATACTTTTTAAACACCTACAGGTGCCGACACCCTACTAACTATTTTACACATGCAGTCAGCCCTCTGTATCCAGGCTCTGCATCTGCAGATTCAAATAACCTTGGATTTCAAACTGGTTGGCTGAATCTGCATGGATGTAGAACCTTGGGTGCGGAGTGCTGACTGTACTACCCATTTATATAAGGGACTTGAACATCTACAGATTTGGGTATCTGTTGAAGGTGAGTGGGTGGTGGAACCAATTCCACACGAATACCAAGGGACAACTGTATTCTCTAATTAAACACTCAACACAATTCCGTAGATGAGGGATTAGTGTTATCTCTGTTTCAGAGACAGGGATTCTGAGTTTCTTATTTATTTTATAAATTGATTTTTTAAATAAAACTTGTAAATATTTTTGGTGTATGGCATGGTGATTTGATAAACATATGTAGTGAAAGGATTACTGCATTTAAGCTAATTAACATATCTTTTCTCATAGTTATCTTTTTTCGTTATTGTTAGTGAGAGTGCCTGAAATCTGTCTTAGCAGATTTCCAGTAATCATTATGGTATTCTTAACTACAACCCTAACACTAGATCTCTAGACTCCATAACTGCAACTTTGTACCTTTGACCAACATCTCCCCACTCCCCTCACCTTCCCACCCCTGTTAACCACCATTCTATTCTTAACTCCCATGTATTCAACTATTTCAGATTCCATATATAAGTGAGATTATGCAGTTTTTTTGTGTGTCTGGCTTATTTCAGTTAGCATAATGTCTTTCAGGCTCATTCACATTGTTGCAAACGGCAAGATTTTCTCCTCTTTTTTTTTTTTTAAAGCTGAATAATATTTCATTGTATACATTGGGTTGACCAATATATGGAAAACCCGAATAAACTTTTTGGTCAACCCAATATATACACTATAATTTCTTAAGCCTCTCATCTGTCAGTCAACACTTAGATTGTTGCCACATTTTGAGCCGAAAAATGATAAGTAACTTGTCCAAATGTACATAACTGGAATGTGGCAGAACTGGAATTTGACCTCCAAGCCTTTACTCTTACCCAACATGGTATATCATCTTCCAAGAACCAGAAAGTCATGTGCATCATAAGTATTTGCTAAATATAGGTTTTTTTTTTTTTTTTTTTAAATAAAACAATCAGTTCAGTTCAGTCTCACTCAGTCGTGTCCGACTCTTTGGGACCCTGTGGACTGCAGCATGCCAGGCTTCCCTGTCCATTACCAACTCCTGGAGCCTACTTAAACTCATGTCTATTGAGTCAGTGATGCCATCCAACCATCTCATCCTCTGTTGTAATAAAACAATGAGGTTCTTCAAAAGAGAGAGTGAAATTGAATTGAAAATAAAAGAAGCAATTTCTCCTCCCAAAGAGTTGGAGCATTCTTGAAAGGGGTTTCTTGCCCAATGTCCTTGGCTGAGGGTGATGCCGTTTCACATTCCACAAACAAACACACTTTATGGAAACAGGAATACTAAGGATCGGCTCTGGGGAGGAGATGGACACTCACTCGGGAGAAGAAGCAGGTCTGAGAGCCTGGCAGCCTCCTGGTGGATCTTCATGGTGGCTCTGCCACCTCCCAGCCTCTGGCACCTCTCAGACTAGACCCTCATTTGTAGAAAGATTCATTTGAACTCAATGAGCACTTTTCCAAAGTCTTCTCTGAAATATTAGCCCTACAAGAAATTCATACATAAAGTGGTTCTTGTTGTCAGATGATTTTGAGAAACTGCATTTCCCCTTGGGAGACACACAATCCATGTTCAATGATCTGAGACGACCAGCCAGAAAGAACCTGCTTATCTAGTATTTAATTAATGTTAATTTTTTTAATTTTAATTTTTTTTTGGCCATGCCACATGGCACATGGGATCTTAATTCCCCAACCAAAGATCGAACCCATACCTCCTGCATTGAAAGCACAGAGTCATAACCACTGGACCACCGGGGAAGTTCCTAATTAATGTTTACTTAACCCAGTGTTTCCTAACCCATTTTGGTTTCACATAATAACTGCTAATATTTCTCAGAACTAATACCTACATTTAGGTAAAAACAATTGGCTACATATTTTCTAAAGAGCCTTCCTAAAACCCTCTATGTCTAGAAATGCTAATATAACTTGACTATAAACTGTCCTGCAGTGAATCAAAAGTGGAAGCATAGTTTTAAAATTTTGAGATTTCTTTGTCATAAAAGTTTTCAGGGTGTTACGGTAACTTGCTCAGGTTTAGCCATTCACCCTGCCCTGTGAGTTTCTGGAAGTGGACGATAGGGGGCACTAGTGGACTGCAGCAATGGTCACCCCTCCACAACAGCAAGAAAGAGCAACTATGGTTGTAGCAACCAGAGCTGTTCCTTTTCCAGGGCAGTGGAAAGCTACTGAGAGTCAACTCCTCTCCCTTTTGGGTCTCTCTCCCCCTTTGGAGAAAAAATTGGGATTGACCCAGGATAGATAACACTGTACAATTGCCCTTTACCTTTCTATGTAGAAAATCATATAAAGCAACTCTTTCCAACTGCTCGTGGTTGGTTGTGTTCACTGTGGGGCTTTGTGTTGGTTGTGTTCACTTTGGGGTTGTGTTCACATTCGTCCATGGAAGTTCTTAGTGGATAAATGCAGAGCCTATGAGTTGAAAAAAGAATTCTTTCTTTAATCAATTCTTTCTTCTCTCATTAAAAAAAAAAATTGTACAGATGAAGAAAAGAACAAATTTCACAAAGATATAAAAAGTTCTTTTCAACTAATATTTTTCTCGAATCTTTGGGTGTAAGGCTTATACAGTAAGCCTTTTCAATAATGTGGCTCTAAGAGACTTGGAGGCAAATGGGATACACACAACTCAACTTTTTCTCACTTATCCCCTCTTTGTCCTCATTTTCCTATGAAGTAGTACAAAGCAGGCAGGCTTCCCTGTCCAAGTCAAACACAAGAGATTGGGGTGACTGGTTCTAAGTCGATATTTTCATTTTCCAAACATCTTCCCTCACTATTAACTCCCACCTCAGCCCCGGGCTGCCCCTCTGCAGAACCTGACCCTCAGGAAAAAAGCTTTCCATGGGTTACACAACTTTTTCTTCAAGAAAAGCATAAATAAGATTCAGGAGTGTAGCCCACAGAAACTAACAAAGGACAGAGAAATCAGTCTCCTCAGACAGAAATTCTCTACATCCCAGCTCAGACGAACTTTGAGCTTGGAGAGTCTTCAGCCTTCACCCGATTTCATCTGGTTGTGTGTGCAAGGGACCCGAGTGTCCAGGCCATACAGGGAGGTGTGCCAGCCTGGCCGCCGGAGCTTCCTCCCCACTCAAGCTGGAGCCCAGGCCCAAGCCCTTAGGTCCCAGGCACTCACCTCTGCAGGCAGTATGGTGCACAATCAAGAAACAGCTACACTCCTCCCTGATTCTCCACACGTGTATGCATGCTAAGTCACTTCAGTCATGTCCTACTCTTTGGGACCCCAAGGACTGTAGCCCACCAGGCTCCTCTGCCCACGGGATTCTCCAGGCAAGAATACTGGAGCACGGCTTCCCTGGCGGCTGAGAGGTAAAGAATCCACCTGCCAATGCAGGAGACGCACGTTCAACCCCTGATCCAGGAGGATCCCACATGCCTTGGAGCAATTAAGCCCGTGTGCCACAACTACTCAGCCTGTGCTCTACAGCCTTTGAGCCACAACCACTGAGCCTGCAAGCTGCAACTACTGAAGCCTGTGCGCCCTAGAGCCCGTTTTCTACAGTAAGGGAAGCCACTGCATGAGAAGCCCATGTACCGCAACTAAAGAGCAGACCCCACTTGCCACAACTAAAGAAAGCTTGCACACAGCAACAAGACCCCGCACAGCTAAAAACAAACACATAAATAAATAATTAAAACAAAAAACAGTACTGGAGTGGGTTGTCGTTTCCTCTTCCAGCAGATCTTTCTGACCCAGGGGTCAAATCCAAGTCTCTTATGTCTCCTGTACTGGCAGATGGATTCTTTACCATCTGAGAAGCCCTGATTCTCCAGCCTGCATGGAGCACCTTGCTTTCGACCATCCCATTCTTGTCTCAGTGAGGACAGTGGAGACAGTGGAACATGGAGGGTGATGCTGGGCCAGGGGGCAAAGGCCAAGTCATGTGCCTGATGTTTTGACCCATCTTTACCACTGGCCTCTCTCAGACAGGAAGACAGGAAGGAAACTTGAAATCAGGCAGCTGAAGCTCCTCAGAAAGTTTTCAGAACCTTAGAATTCTAGGAAGTCCAAATCATAGTCTCAAAAAAGGGAAAGATTCATGAGTAAAGGAAGAAATGACAAACACAACACGGTAAAACAACCATACTCCAATAATAATCAGTTTTTAAAAAGGATGAAATGAGTATTTATTGAACACCTCCCCTTCTTTTGGACACATCTTTTTCTTTAGAATTTTATTTTATTTATTTTTTGGCCGTCTGGGGTCTTTGTTGCTGCACAGGCTCCTCTCTAGTTGTGGAGGGGTTGTTGCTACTTTCTAGTTACGGTGCACGGGCTTCTCATTGCTGTGGCTTCTCTTGTGGAGCAGGGACTCTAGGGCACGTGGGCTTCAGAAGTTTCGTGGCGTGTGGGTCTGGAGGATAGGCTCGATAGCGGCAGCACACAGGCTTAGCTGCTCCGTGGGACGTGGGATCTTCCTGGGTCAGGACTGAACCCACGTCTCCTGCATTGGCAGGTGGATTTTTTACCTCTGAACCACCAGGGAAACTATATTTTTCTTCAATCCCACAGTCACTCTCAGAGTTAGGCATATTATAATCTCCTTTTATAAAGGGAGGGAGGGGATCTGAGTGGTTAAGGAAATGGGTCCGAATCACTGAACTAATGAACTCAGTTTTGAACTCAGGTCTGTGTTCACAGCTCAGAACCATTACACCATTACTCTCTGTTCTCAACTCCTGTTTTCTGCTATAATAACATTCAATTCATATCCTCTAAATGTGAAAGATTTTTTCCTATACTTTCTTCAAGTTTGCAGAGATAACTATATTCGACAATGACATTTGTGTCCACCTTTCATAGTCATTGGAGCAAGCAAGTTCCCTAACTTAATCCTGCACCCCAGATGCAATGGGAGCCCCTGCCTTGCCCTCAGGGAACTTGGATGATGGCTACAACATTCCAGTGAGCAGCAGCTCCTCCAGTCCTGCTTCCAAACTGCTTCTGTTAAAAGAATTGTCAATTCAAAACAAATGTGCTGTCATGACGTCTCACTCCTATCCCAGAAGCTCAGCTCTGGGCCCCTGAAACATCAAATTGCCAACATTCATTGGATCGTGGAGAAAGGGAGGGAGTTCCAGAAAACATCTACTTTTTCTTCATTGGCTATGCTAAAGACTTTGACTCTGTGGATCACAACAAACTGTGGAAAATTCTTAAAGAGATGGGAATACTAGACCATCTTACCTGTCTCCTGAAAAACCTGTATGCAGGTCAAGAAGCACCAGTTAGAATTGGACATGGAACTGGTTCAAAGTTGGGGAAGGAGTAAATCAAGGCTGTATACTGTCACCCTGCTTATTTAACTTATATGCAGAGTACATCATGCAAAATGCCAGGCTGGATGAATCACAAACTGGATTCAAGATTGCCGGGTGAAATATCAACAACCTCAGGTATATAGATGATACCACTCTAATGGCAGAAAGTGAAGAGGAACTAAAAGAGCCTCTTGATGAGGGTGAAAGAAGAGAATGAAAAAGATAGCTTGAAACTCAACATTAACAAGAATGAGATCATGTCATTTGGTCCCATCACTTCATGGCAAATAGAGGGAAAGTGAAAGGAGTGACAGATTTTATTTTCTCATGCTCCAGAATGACTGCAAATGGTGACTGCACCACAAAATTAAAAGATGCTTCTCCTTGGAAGGAAAGCTATGACAAATCTAGACAGTGTATTAGAAAGCAGAAACATCACTTTGCTGATAAACACTCATACAGTCAAAGCTATATTTCTTCCAGTAGTCATACACAGATGTGAGAGTTGGACCATAAAGAAGGCTGAGCACTGAAGAATTGATGCTTTCAAATTGTGGTGCTGGAGAAGACTTTGAGAGTCCCTTGAACTGCAAGGAGGTCTATCCTAAAGGAAATCAACCCTGAACATTCACTGGAAGGACTGATGCTGGAGATGAAGCTCCAGTACTTTGGCCACCTGAGGCGAGGAGCTGACTCACTGGAAAGACCTTGAAGCTGGGAGAGACTGAAGGCAAAAAGAGAAGCGTGTGGCAGAGGATGAGATGGTTAGATAGCCTCACTGACTCAATGGACACGAATCTGAGCAAACTCTGGGAGACAGTGGAGGACGGAGAAGCCTGGTGTGCTAAGGTCTATGAGGTTCCAAAGAGTCAGACACGACTGAGTGCCTGAACAGTAGCAACAGCAACAACTGAAATATCACTCAGAATCAGGCCCTCTTATCCAGACTGCAGCCAGGATGGATTGAGGCTTTTCTTCTGCCACCATTCCTGGGCTGAGCCCTGATCAAATCCTTTCTTTAAAGTACAGTCCAGGGTTAATATTTATGGGATCAAATACTTGGCCTATTTACATCTGAGCTGTCAGTGACAAGAAAACAAAATTTCTTACTTGGGGAATTTGGGCACCGTTTTTGATTTTTTACAAAAAATTTAAAAAAATTTTGCTTTTAAATTTTGTTATAGAAAAATCTAGCCTGGGAATTTCTTTGCAAAAGATGTATGTGTCCACTATATTTAACATGGATAACCAGCAAGGTCCTACCACAGAGCATATGGAACTCTGTTCAATGTTATGTAGCAGCCTGGATAGGAGTGAGGGTTTAGGGGGGAATGGACACATGTATATGTATGGGTTCATCCCTTCACTGTTCACCCAAAACTATTGTAGCATTATTAATCAGCTATACACCAATACAAAGTAATAAGTTCAAAAGAAAAAAATGTATATGTGTCAGGCATCTAGAAAAAGAGAACATGTAGCAATATAACAACTTGCGTTTAAGAGCCAGTGAAGGCTTTCAGAAAATGTATGGAATTTGGAAGTAAAAAACCTGAGTGTGAATCCTATCACAGCCTCTTATTGCTTAATCTCTCTGGGCTTGCATTTTTCTCTCTGTGGAATGTAAGTAATAATGCCTACATACATAATACATATTCATATATAACTGTTGAAAAGATTCCTATAAAATACTTCATAAAATTTTAAAAGATACTATTATTGGTATTGCTGCAGCACTAAAAAACCTGCCTCTGATTTGAGAGGATAACCTTCAATCTTGCTCCCTTGGGGCACACTTTTATTCTGGGTGTTTACTGCGTGCCAGGCCTTACATGTGGAGAAGGAAATGGCAGCCCGCTTCAGTATTCTTGCCTGGAGAATTCTGTGGACTGAGGAGCCTGGTGGGCTGTCATCTATGGGGTCGCACAGAGTCAGATACAACTAAAGCGACTTAGCAGCAGCAGCAACAGGCTTTACACGTTTTCAGGTTCACAGACTCTAGCTCATTCCTACAACAATCCTAGATGGTTGATGCTGTCTTTAGCATCTACATTTTATTTATTTCAATTTATTTATTTGGCTGCACTAGGTCTTTGTTGTGGCATGTGGGATCTAATTCCTCAACCAGGGATTGAACCCAGGCCCCCTGCACTGGCAGTTTGGAGTCTTAGCCCCTGGACCACCAGAGAAGTCCCTAGCTTCTACATTTTGTAGCTGAGGCCAAGAAGTGAAGCAAAATCTCTGTGGCTATGAGCTAATAAGTGCTTGAGCCTAGGCAGTCTATTCCAAAATCTATTCTTTTAAGCACTGTATCAGTAAAGTCTCACCTTGGAGATGAGTAATAGAAACTCAGAATGACACTGGCTTGGGACTTTCCTGGTAATCCAGTGGCTAAGATTCTGTACTCCCAATATAGGGGGCCCAGTTTCGATCCCTGGTCAGGGAACTAGATCTCACACGCCGCAACTAAGATCCAATGCAGCCAAATAAATAAATTAAAATATTTTAAAAAATAACACTGGATTAAACTAGATAGAAGCATATTTCTCTTTTATGCAAAAGTCCAAAGGTTGACAGTTCAAGACTAAAGCAGAGATTCAGCTCCATACAGTACTCAGGACTCCTAACCTGCTGTCTCATTCTCAGCCTCTGAAACAGAGGCTAGAGCTTCAGTTGTTATAACACACCTGCTTTCCAAGCAGCAGGATGGAGGAAGGCACAGGATAGAAAAGGGATAAAACACATGCCAGTTGTTTATTGTGGACTGCTCCTGGGTGTGGCCATACGACATTTCTGCTAATATCTCATTGAACATAATAGCAAGAGGGCTGGGAAGTACAGTCATTATTCTAGATGCCTTTGTGACCCATGGAAACCAGAGGGTTTGATTACTGAAAGAAGGTGAGAGGCAGTCAAGGGCTAGTGGATATATGGAGGAACAGTGGCAGATAAAGTTGGAGAGGTCGGAAGGGGCTGGGTGATGAGAACTTATAAGGCCCTACAGCTCCCCACTCAGCTCACCAGTCTTTGGGTTCATCTCCCATTTGGGCATGTACCAAGGGAAGGCAGGGATGTCCCTTGAAAACCACCACTTGTGGCCACTGACTGGCTCTCAGAAGCTTTGTAATAGGCACTCCCAGAACACAGTGCAATTGTTCCCCTTGGTGGTGGACTTGGGACTGGTTCCAGTCTCAGTCTCATTAGCTCATTAGGTTAGAATGGGGATAGGTGGCTTCTGATTCATGTTTCCAGAAAGTCCAGAAAGAGGAGGTGGGGTAGGAGGACCCCAGGACAGACTACACAGCCACTAAATGGCCTTTGGCTGGCATTTCTGAATCTCTAGACAGAGCCTGGATGCCACATGCTGGAAAGTGAATTCACTGTTTCCAAAGATCTTTCCCATATACTATTTCTTTTGGAACACATAATATCATGGTGACAGGGGTTGCTCTGCTCCCTATTTTGCCAAGGAGGAATAGAAAGTCAGAATCCTATGTGATATTCAGTAGGATGAGGGGAGGTCTTAAAGTCTGCTTTTTTTTTTTTTTTTCCATAAGGGTGCCAGGGGTTTCTTGCATGTGTGATCAGTCATGTCTAACTTTTTGTGACCCCGTGGACTGTAGCCCACCAAGCTCTTCTGTCCATGGGATTTTCCAGGCAAGAATACTGGAGTGGATTGTCATTTCCTGCTTCAGGGGATCTTCCCAACCTGGGGATCAAACCTGTGTCTCCTGCATTGGCAGGCAGATTCTTTACCACTGTGCCACCCACGAAGGTGATTCTTAGGTTGAAATAACTCTGAGAAACTGGTCACATCTCGGGAGGGTGGCAGATGAATCAGGAAGCCATAAGCTCCACGATGACTTTCAGGCATGTCTTTGGTCATTACTGCTGCATCTCCACCTGTCACGTTGCAGGTACCCAATAAAAACTTGATGAAAGGGTGAATGAAGACAAATTTAGGCATCCAGCCTCTTGGATACTACTGTTGGGACCAGCCCAACAATGAACCGACCTGAGGGAGTGGTGCAACAATTGGTGTAAGGGCATTAGACTTAAGAAAAGACGAGGTTATCCTCTTGGCATTTCAGATGATGGACAACAACATTGGATACCAGGAAGACATGTTAAAGAAAGGAAAGAAGAGGACATGGTTCAACATCGATCCTCCTGGAAAGCCGCCAGTGATGGGGATAACAGAACTTAGCAACTGCCCCGAACCGGCTCCAAGGACCAGCAAAGCCAAACTGCCCATTTGGGGTCAATTGGGGAAATTTGATCACTGAAGGGGAAAAACTGGTCAAAGAACAGGGACAGCCTTTAACCTCAGCTACCTTGTTCTTGGCTGTGTTATCTGTGGTAACCACCATGGTTGGTGCCAGTCATACTTACTGGGCATATGTGCCCAATCCTCCCCTATTAAGACCAATTACGTGGGAGGATTCTTCTGTTCCAATTTTCATAAATGACTCTTCTTGGTTACCTGGACCTTTTGGCCCAAGCCTTCCTTTAAAACCAGAAGAAGAGGGCCGACAATGTTCAAATGTTAGTGTTAATTATACTGTGGGAACATATCTTACCCCTATATGTATGGGAGTGGAAACTCATTGTCTTAAAAGAGGATTACAAGTTGGCTATCTATAGTTAAAGAACCTCAAGTGAACAAAATTCATTTTTTCTTATTAGAAGCATTTTCCTTTAATATCACAGGAGAAAATATTTCTATGTTTCCACCCCATCTACCTAACTGTATTATATCTATAAAATCAGGAATAGAACATTGGGTACAATGGAAATTTGTAAAGCTAATACTGGACATATTATGGCCAATACTTCTGATGGAGAAATTATTGATTGGAGCCCCAAAGGAGATTCTCTGGATAAAAATAATAACTTGGATTTGCCTATATTGTTAAACAATACTTTAGACTCCATGAATAACATTGTTAATAGTTCTATATATTGTCATGGAGGGAGTTTCTCCCCTCCCTTACCTCAATTACCTCATATGCCTTTACATTCAGAATTATGGAAAATATCAGCTGCCTTCCAACTCATAACAGCATGGAAGGGGCAATTTAATTCAACAGTATCTGGTGATTCCTTATATTTTGATAAAAATTCAACCCATTGGATTAAAGCATGTGTTCATTTACCTTTCATATTTTTGATAGGACCTACATTTTATAATGCCTCTTCTGGGTTACTTACTTGTCAGAATCGTTCCTTTTACACTTGTATCAATTCTTCTCTCCAGTTTCAGAATGACTATTCTCTATATATTCTAAAAACCAGATCTGGAGTATGGCTTCCTGTAAAAATGAATAGACCATGGCAGGATAGCCCCACAGTCTATATTGTAGAAGAAATCCTTAATAGAGTGTTAAAACACACTAAACGGTTTATTGTACTGTTAATTGCTGCCATTCTAGGAATTATTGTTATAGCTACTGCAGCAGCTGTAGCAGGAGTGACATTACATCAGAGTGTAGAGACCGTGCACTTTGTGCAAAGAATGGCATAAAGATTCTGATGTTCTCTGGTCTACCCAAAGACCAATAGATGGAAAATTAGCTGCACAAATGGCTGATTTACAACAGGTTGTTATACTACGAGGTGATCAAGTGAATAGTCTGCAAAAACTTTGTGTCGCTCCTCACAAATATAGTGAATCTTCCTTTCACTGGGACAAAGTTAAGCAACACCTCTTAAATCAAGGTAATCTATTTCTGGATGTGAATAACTTACAACAAGAGATTATGGAAACCTTCTCTCAGAAACTACACCTTTTGCATGGATCTAACCTACTGGAAGCAGCAGCAGATGTAATTTCTCAATTAAATCCCATTCCTCACTTGAAAACTATCGGAGGATCAGTGGCTGGTTTTATGTTAATTTTTATATGTCTTTTTTTCTGTTTCTACATAGTCTGGCATCGACCAAGAAAGTCGATGGACAACAACAGCAATTAGCAACTATTGCTTTGGCTTCTATGATCAACAATAATCACCAAAAATAAGCTTCAAAAAATAAAAAAGGGGGATATGTAGGGAATATGCTATGCACAAGCCTGTACTATAATTAACAGGGCTTCTTTGAAAAATAAGGATGACTTTCTCATCACCCACAGGTGAAGGGCTGGGAGCAGTAAAAAGTACATCGTGGAAAAACATCTTGAAAACAAGATGTTGAAGTACTGACGCGACTGATGGAAAACCATTAGTGACTGTTCTTGTAACCAGAGTCTTGAGGGGATTGCTGAGAAAGGCTGTCACTAGCTGAAGAGCTAAACAGAGTCGTGAAAGGCCTGAAGGTTTGACATTGAGGACTGTGCATTGTATATCTGTATCCCCAATCCGAGATTGTAAAAAACAGATATCTCTAGAGCATGTACAAGGAAGTAGATGTTAACAGTAAAAAGCAGGCAAGGATTAAGATCTGAGCCTTTGCGTGCAAACAGCATCAGCTCCCTGATCCCCACCTTATTTCTGAGTCTTATTTTTCTTTATTCTTCTGCGGCACTGTTCCCTCAGGTTGGTTCGTTGTTGGGCTGGTCCCAACATACTACTTCCCCTAGTGCCCTGGAATAAACCTAGAATGAGCTCATATTTTTCTATGCTTAGTGCTGACAAGGTAGGAAATAACTACTACTAAAATCTCCATTTAGGATTTCCCTGTGGTCCAGTGGATAGGAATCCTCCCGCCAATGAAGAGGACATAGGTTCAATCCCTGGTCCGGGAAGATCCCACATGGCGTAGAGCAACTATGCCTGTGTGCCACAGCTACTGAGCCCATGCTCTCGAGAGCTTGTGCTCTGCAACAAGACAGTAACTCCTGCTCGCTGCAACTGGAGAAGGCCCAGACACAGCACTGAAGACTCAGCGCAGCCAAACAAACAAACACAAAAACAAAACAAACAAAACTCCTCAAACTCTCCATTTAGAAGCAGCAACTGAAGTTAGATGATTTGCCTAAGATTATAAAGATAAGAAGGAAGCACTAGAAAAGCATTCAAATTCAGGCTCTTAAATATCATGCTCTCTTTTTTCTTTCATAGAGAATAACTATTCCATGTCAGGAAATTTCCCATAGCTCAAACCATTCCCCATGAAACAGAAAGTCTATTCCATAGATATTTAACATAACAGTTAACCTGATACACAGATATGAGTCCTGTCATTTGACACCAGTGTTATAGAAAAGTTCCACTCCACTTCATAGCCTATTTGCTTGCATTGAAGTGCCAAACTAGACTGCTGGAGAGCAATGTATATTGACCTTGAATGTTGACTTTACTAGTGAGCACACATCTGTTTTTGTTAATGGGGATGAGGGCAATCAGAGTGAGCTGTCAGAAGCAGACATTCCTGACGCGGAATTCTCTCCTAGTCTGTGAAGTGTTATCTATCATCCCTTGGGCTGGAGAGCAGATTGTCAGTTTAGACAGCGGCCTGTTGAACCCAGAAGCTTCTGGACTCTTCTGCTCTTTCAAAAGAGGCCTTGTTTCTTCAGGGCCTTCAGCTGAAGTTGAATCTTAAAGAAGATGTGAGATTTTTGTGGAGTGACTGCTTCAAAAGGACCCCAAGCAGGCTTGGAACAGTAACAACAGCTCTGTGGGAGTCCTATCTAAACACTCCTTTCTTTTCCAGCAACAGATTCCAAATACAGGAGCTGACCTCTTTTATGATCGGCCTTCTCAGGGTCACGTCCCCCCAACAGCTCTCTTTGCCCACTTTTGTATCCACTGCCCCGGCTCTAGCTTGTGTGGGGGAGGGGAGGTTGTCCACATTGGGAATGATTTCCTTCCTTGACTGACATTCCTTTATAGACCATGTGACACACACATTGCACAGGCAGTGTTGCCTTGAAACATGCTGGGCATTAGCAGCCTTCATGTATTTCCTTGCAAGTTCCCCGTTTGTCTTCTACGCAGGGCAGTTGGCTGACTGACCTCTATAAGACAGGCACATAGGTCAGTTAGCAGGTTTTGTGGGGATTCAGCTAGCTACCTTACCTGAAGTGTTAGTCACAAGTGCAGCTCTTTGTGATCCCATGGTCTGTAGCCCGCCAGGCCCCTCTGTCCATGGAATTCTCCAGGCAAGAATACTGGAGTGGGTAGCCATGCCCTTCTTCATGGGATCTTCTCAACCCAGGTCTCGTGCACTGCAGGCAGATATTTTACCGTCTGAGTTACCTGGGAAGCCCTTACCTGAAAGAAGAGTCGATGACAGGACTGTATGCTCCTTGGAGGCAAGCAATTGTAACTGGGTTTGGGATCCACTCCACCATCCCAAGCGATGAGAACAGTTGTTGATTCATCGACTGACTAAAACTGTATCCCCTGACATTTTGGTAAAGTGAAGCTTTTTCAAAGAGCAGTGTATGAAAAAACAATGGAGCTTCGAGGTGTGACTTGACAATAAGTCTGCTAATGAGGTGGTGTTCATAGTCTGATTTTATATTTCTTTTCTAACTCAATAAAAATGTGATTTTTTTTCTCGGTTACAAAAGAAATATGATGACTTACGGTTCAATAATTCCATATGCAATTTCTTAGACTTTTGACATTTATATCCTGCTCTGAATAGTTATACTGCTTATCATCTGAGATATCTGCTCATTTCACTGGGAGAAGCTTTTTATTATTATTATTATTTTTTTAAAAGCCAGAACATTTATCACCCAACTAATTGTTGAAATCCTTAAGAGGAACTGGATGTTGCAACAGCTGCTTGCTTGGGTTTAGGTGTTGTTTTTTCATGGAATCCGTGCCTCAATCTGAGGAATAAAATTTTTAGGTGCCTCATTCGACCTGTCCCTGCAGTATTTTGTCTTTTAGCTTTAGCACTCCAATTATACTTTCTCTTTTGCTTGGCCGGGTAACCACACTTGCCACGGGTCAACTTCTGAAGGTGGTAGGCCTTGGAGCCACAGCAGCCGAGACCAAAGAGTGGGAAAAGTACTTTGAAATACATGTTACCTCTGGGCATCCCAGCCATGTCCCGTCACCTCTCTATCCCCCACACACCACCTGTAAGTTTCCCAAATTATAACTTGGTCAAATCAAAGGAACTAGAGGTTTGCATCTTGAACGAACAACAGGTAGTTAAAGATATGAGCTGGAGGGGACCTGCATCCACTCTGATGCCCTTGAGGTAGCTGGACCTGAATAAGATATGTCTACGTGTGAGAACTGGACATGACCTTCAAGGTCATGGGAACCAAGATGGACTTAGCTCTTCCTGGAGCTTCCCCTGCCTAAGCTTGCAGGGCAATGAGCCATCAGCACCGAATCTCATATCTTTACACTGCAGAGGTCCAGATTCTCCACCACCCTGGAAGCTACCTGGTGTTGAGCTTCCTGACAATTTTGTCCTTTGGGGCACTCAGATTGGATTTAATTTAATGTAGAAAAATAAGGAAATACTATCATATGCACTCTGAGTGTGGTGTAGGAATTTTTAACTATGAATAATATATGAAAGAAAAAGTCAACCTCAATTTCAAACAAATTTAAATTTAAATGAAATTTTTTTCTCTCCTGTTAAATTATTGCTGTGCTTAATTGCTCAGTCATGTCTGTCATGTCTGACTCTTTGTGACTCATGGACTGTAGCCCACCAGCCTCCTCTGTCCATGGGATTCTCCAGGTAAGAATACTGGAGTGGGTTGCCATGCTCTCCTCCAGGGGATCTTCCCAACCCAGGGATCAAACCCAGGTCTCCCACATTGCAGGCGGATCCTTTACCATCTGAGCCACCAGGGAAGCCCTGGTGGATATTAGATTAGTAAAGAGATTTTTAAAATCTCGCACTTGATAGTGAGTGAAGGTACAGTGAAATGGGTATGCTTGTCTACTTTCATTAGATATATAAATTGATGAAATCTGTGGTTTCATAATTTAGTAATTATTAAGAGGCTTAGGGACTTCCCTGGTAGTCCAGTTGTTAGGACTCTGTTCTTTCACTGGAGAGAGCACAGGTTTGATCCCTGGTTGAGGAACTAAGATCCTGCATGCTGCATAGCTTAAAAAAAAAAAAAAAAAAAAAAGTACTTATTAAGAGTCTTAAATTTTGACCCAGTAATTCTTTTTCCACCAATTGATTATAATTAAATAATCAGAAATGTGGATAAGTATTTATGCACAAAGATATTCATGGTAGTGTTTTAGCTGTAATAAATGTGATGTAATGAATTAGGTAACAATGTGGTTCTAAGAGCAAGAAAATGGTTAAATAAATGATGGCACATCAAGATTTAATATTGAAGTAGTCATTTTCAACTCAATTCAATTCATTTCAGTCGCTCAGTCTTGTCTGACTCTTTGGGACCTCATGAACTGCAGCATGCCAGGCCTCCCTGTCCATCACCAACTCCCAGAGTCCACCCAAATCCATGTCCATTGAGTCAGTGATGCCATCCAACCATCTCATCCTCTGTCATCCCCTTCTCCTCCTGCCCTCAATCTTTCCCAGAATCAGGGTCTTTTCAAATGAGTCAGCTCTTTGCATCAGGTGGCCAAAGTATTGGAGTTTCACTTTCAACATCAGTCCTTCCAGTGAACACCCAGGACTGATCTCCTTTAGGATAGACTGGTTGTATCTCCTTGCAGTCCAATGGACTTTCAAGAGTCTTCTCCAACACCAGAGTTCAAAAGCATCAATTCTTCTGCACTCAGCTTTCTTTATGGTTCAACTCTCACATCCATACATGACCAGTGGAAAAACCACAGCCTTGACTAGACAGACCTTTGTTGGAAAGTAATGTCTCTGCTTTTTAATATGCTGTCTAGGTTGGTCATAATTTTCCTTCCAAGGAGTAAGCATCTTTTAATTTCATGGCTGCAGTCACCATCTGCAGTGATTTTGGAGCCCAGAAAAATAAAGTCAGCCACTGTTTCCACTGTTTCCCCATCTATTTCCCATGAAGTGATGGGACCAGATGCCATGATTTTCGTTTTCTGAATGTTGAGCTTTAAGCCAACTTTTTCACTCTCCTCTTTCACTTTCATCAAGAGGCTCTTTAGTTCTTCACTTTCTGCCATAAGGGTGGTGTCATGTGCATATCTGTTATTGATATTTCTCCCAGAAATCTTGATTCCAGCTTGTGCTTCCTCCAGCCCAGCGTTTCTTGTGATGTACTCCGCATAAAAGTTAAATAAGCAGGGTGATAATATACAGTCTTGACGTACTCCTTTTCCTATTTGGAACCAGTCTGTTGTTCCATGTCCAGTTCTAACTGTTGCTTCCTGACCTGCATACAGATTTCTCAAGAGGCAGGTCAGGTAGTCTGGTATTCCCAACTCTTTCAGAATTTTCCATAGTTTATTGTGATCCACACAGTCAAAGGCTTTGGCATAGTAAATAAAGCAGAAGTAGATGTTTTCTGGAACTCTCTTGATTTTTCCATGATCCAGCAGATGTTGGCAATTTAATCTCTGGTTCTTCTGCCTTTTCTAAAACCAGCTTGAACATCTGGAAGTTCATGATTCACATGTTGCTGAAGCCTGGCTTGGAGAATTTTGAGCATTACTTTACTAGCGTGTGAGATGAGTGCAATTGTGCAGTAGTTTGAGCATTCTTTGGCATTGCCTTTCTTTGGGATTGAATGAAAACTGACCTTTTCCAGTCCTGTGGCCACTGCTGAGTTTTCCAAATTTGCTGGCATATTGAGTGCAGCACTTTCACAGCATCATCTTTTAGCATTTGAAAGAGCTCAACTGGAATTCCATCACCTCCACTAGCTTTGTTAGATTTTTAAAAAGTTGCCATGGTTCCCTCCCAGATGAAATTAGATGTAAACATGTATATAAGCCAGCTCTTGCTGCACAACAAACCACCCCAAGGTTAAACAGCTTAAAACATGCTCAAAATCTGTGGACTGGCTAAACAGTTCTTCTGGTCTGGGCTGACTGGAGCTGGATGGCTGAAAATGGCCTCACTTACATATTCAGGATGGCCAGAACAGTTGTGGTCTGTCATCCTCTAGGTCAACGTTGGGCTATTCTAAATGCTCTAGGGGAGATCAATTCCTAATGCACAAGGACCTTGTAAGTCTCTGCTTAAGTTATATTTGCTAATGTCCTATGAGTTAAAGTAAGTCACATGGCCAAGCCCATAGTCAAGATGTAAAAAAACAGACTCAATCTTTTTAAAAAATAATTATTTTTCATTGGAGGATGATTGCTTTACAATATTGTGTAGGTTTCTGTCATATATAAACCTGAATCAACCATGGATATACATATTGTCCCCTCCCTCTTGAACCTCTCTCCCCACCTCCTAACCCATCCTATCCTTCTAGGTTATCACAGAGCACTGGATTTGAGCTCCCTGCATCATACAGTAAGTTTTCACTGGGTATCTAATTTTACACATGATAATGTACATGTTTCAATGTTAGTGTCTCTCAGTCCCACCCTCTCCTTCCCCATCCTGTGTCCACAAGTCTGTTCTCCAAGTCTGTGTCTCCTCTGCTGCCCTGCACACAGATTCATTATGTGTTAATATACAATATTTATCTTTCTCTTTCTGACTTACTTCACTGTGTATAACAGGCTCTAGGGTCACCCATCTTATTAGAACTGAGTCAAATACATTCCTTTTTATGGCTGAGTTGGACTGTGAAGAAAGCTGAGTGCCAAAAAATTGATGCTTTTGAACTGTGGTGTTGGAGAAGACTCTTGAGAGTCCCTTGGACTGCAAGGAGATCCAACCAGTCCATTCTGAAAGAGATCAGCCCTGGGATTTCTTTGGAAAGAATGATGCTAAAGCTGAAACTCCAGTACCTTGGCCACCTCATGCGAAGAGTTGACTCACTGGAAAAGACTCTGATGCTGGGAGGGATTGGGGGCAGGAGAAGGGGATGACAGAGGATGAGATAGCTGCATGGCATCACCAACTCAATGGACATGAGTTTGAGTGAACTCTGGTAGATGGTGATGGACAGGGAGGCCTGGTGTGCTGCAATTCATGGGGTCGCAAAGAGTCAGACACGACTGAGCGACTGAACTGAACTGAACTGAATACTCCACTGTGTATATGTACCACAATTTCTTTATCCATTTATCTGTCGATGGACATCTAAGTTGCTTCCATGTCCTAGCTACTGTCAATAGTGCTGCAAGGAACATTGGGGTGTATGTCAGACTCAGTCTTTTGAAGATCTGCAAAATATTGTGGTCATTAAAAAAAAAATCACAAAGTGTGATTTACTTTAGCTAATAAAATGTGGAAGCTTTGAGGGCAGAAGCTTTAACACCCAATGAATGCTCAGATTCTCCTTTCCTTCCTACAATGTAACCAGATGCATTTAGATGGTAGCTGCTCTGTTTGCCTCTGTTCCAGAGCAATCAAGATGAGCACAGTTTTCATGCCAACCTGCACTGGGCATGTGGTTTGAATAAGAAATAAAGCTTTGTGATCCGAAGCCAGGTAACAAAGTTGAGACTTTTGTTATTGCTACAAAACCTGGTCTGTCCAAACTAATATGAAAATTGTGCAGGCATTAAGGTGATGATTTAAAAGAAAGATTATTTATATGGGTTCAGTATATAATTCTATATAAACCAGAAGGCTATAAAGCTGGTATACATTTGTATATGTTCAGTTCAGTTCAGTTGCTCAACTGTGTCCAACTCTTTGTGACCCCATGGACTGCAGCACACCAGGCTTCCCTGTCCATCACCAACTTCCAGAGCATACTCAAACTCATGTCCATTGAGTCGGTGATGCCATCCAACCATCTCATCCTCTGCCACCCCTTCCCCTCCTGCCTTCAATCTTTCCCAGCATCAGTATCTTTTTAAATGAGTCAGTTCTTTGCATCAGGTTGCCAAAGTATTGGAGTTTCAGCTTTAGCATCAGTCCTTTCAATGAATATTCAGGACTGATTTCCTTTACGATGGACTAGTTGGATCTCCTTGCAGTCCAAAGGACTCTTAAGAGTCTTCTCCAACACCACAGTTCAAAAGCATCACTTCTTCAGTGCTCAGCTTTCTTTATAGTCCAACTCTCACATTCATATATGACTACTGGAAAAACCACAGCTTTGGCTAGACAGAACTTTGTTGGCAAAGTAATGTCTGCTTTTCAATATGCTGTCTAGGTTGGTCATAACTTCTCTTCCAAGGAGCAAGCGTCTTTTAATTTCATGGCTGCAATCACCATCTTCAGTGATTTTGGAGCTCCAAAGAATAAAATCTGTCACTGTTTCCACTGCTTCCCCAGCTATTTGCCATGAAGGGATGTGACCAGATGCCATGATCTTAGTTTTCTGAATGTTGAGTTTTAAGCCAGCTTTTTCACTTTCCTCTTTCATGTTCATCAAGAGTCTTTGTAATCCTAAAAATTTCAAAACAAGCAAAAACATAAGCACATATCCTGGAAGGAGATATATCAGAATGTTAACAGTGGGACTGCAGGTAATTTTCTCTTCTTTCTGCTGTATATTTTCCAGATTATCTATAATTAGCTTGTATTACCATGGTAGAATATATTATTCTTTCCAACCACTACCCACCCACCCCCTGTCCACTGTCAGGTGATTTACTGTGCCTCCTATGGGGAGATTTTATGTCTTCATAAAATTTGGTTCGGTCATGTGACAGGCTTTGCCCAGTGAAATGTGGGCAAACACGGCATTTAGCATGTTGGAGCAGAAGGTTTATGACTCATCTTGAGTTCTGGCCAATGCTCTTGCTCTTTCCCAGACATGACCTATGCAGAAGCTGTTCTTTCAGCCTGGGTCCTGAAATCAGAAGATAGAGCAGAGTCCAGGGTGTAAGATAACATAAATATATATTTGATCCCCATTCCTAGCCCATAGCTCCTGAAACCCTTGGAATTCCCTTAGTGATAAAAGCACTGGTGGGAGTATCTTTTGTTCTAATATCTGGTCTCTGATCCAGGTTCCTGACACAGAGCTTCTAAATCCCTTGGAATTTCCTGGGTGATAGCAATGTCTTTTGTTCTAATGTGGTGACTCCTGGTGGGTAGGAGGCTGATCAGCAGAAAAATCAAGGAATGATTAGAACCTTGCAATTTTCAATGCTCTCTCCCATTCTCCAGAGAAGGAAGGGGGCTGGAAATGGAGTTAATGATTGGTTATGCCTATGTGATGAAACCTCCACAAAAATTCTAAAAGTACAGGGTTTGGAGAGCTTCTGGTTTGGTAAGCACATGGAGGTGCTGGGAGAGAGGCACCTAAAGAAGGTACTGAAGCTCCTCACCCCTTCCCCATACCTTTGCCCTATTTATCTCTTCCACCGGGATGTTCACCTGTATCCTTTATCATATCCTTTTATAATAAACAGATAGTAAGGGACCTCCTTTCCTGAGTTCTATAAGTTGCTCTAACAAATTAATCAAGCACATGGAGGGAGTGGTAGAAACTCTTATCTATGGATGATTGGCCAGCGGCACAGATGGCAACCTAGTCTTTTAACTAGCATCGGAAAGGGTGAGGAGAGGGGTTGTCTTGTGGGCCTGAGCCCTGAAGTTATAGGATCTGATGCTATTTCCAGGGAGATAGCGTCAGAACTGAGTTGAATTGTGGGACATCCAGCTGGTGTCATAGACTTGTCCGGTGTGGGAACACCCTCATCCCCACATCTGGTGTCAAAAGTGTTGTGAGTGTGCTTGTGGTGTGAGAGTAAATAGGAGTCACACAGGGGGAGGACTGAGTCTTTCTTACCCACAGGGCCTGGAGAAAAGTCACAGCCTAGCTCAGCCTCCAGACAGCATGAGGAAGAAATAAACCATTGGTGTAACAAGTCCCTGAGATTTACTTACTAAGAAAATTCCTTTTTTTGCTTTTAAAGACATACATAAAGATAAGGCCACCTGTGACTCTTAAGTCACCAAATTCTAAGTCTTGCCCGTAAAAGATACTGCTTTCTTCTTATTCCCACACCGTCTTTCTTCCTCCTTTGCTTTCAATGACAAAGTGTACCAGGGTTGTCATGTCTTTGGACCTGAGAAGAAGTAAAAAAGGAGCTCATCTCTTCCTCAGTAAGAAACATGTTAGGACTTCCCTGGTGGCTCTGCTGCTGCTAAGTCGCTTCAGTCGTGTCCGACTCTGTGCGACCCCATAGACGGCAGCCCACCAGCTCCCCCGTCCCTGGGATTCTCCAGGCAAGAACACTGGAGTGAGTTGCCATTTCCTTCTCCAATGCATGAAAGTGAAAAGTGAAAGTGAAGTTGCTCAGTCATGTCCGACTCTTCCCAACCCCATGGACTGTAGCCTACCAGGCTTCTCTGTCCATGGGATTTTCCAGGCAAGAGTACTGGAGTGGGTTGCCATTGCCTTCTCCCACTGGTGGCTCAGTAGTAAAGAATCTGCCTGCCAAAGCAGGAGATGCAGGTTCAATCCCTGGTCTAGGAAGATCCTACACACCAAGGAGCAGCTAAACCCATGTCCCACAACTATTGAGCTTGTGCTGTTGAGCCCGAGAGCTGCAAATACTGAAGCCAACGTGTCCTAGAGCCCATGCTCTGCAAGAGAAACCCCACAGTGAGAAGCCCAAGCACCACAGCTAGAGTAGTCCCAGCTCACTGAAACTTGAGAAAAGCCTGTGCAGCAATAAAGACTCAAAACAGCCAAAAACAAATAAAATTATTTTTTTAAAAAAAGAAGTACTTCAGCCTTGGTAGAGAGTATGGCATGATTTAGAAATCACCAACCATACTGAATTCTCATCATTCCAAATTAAAATAGTATTTCACCCAAAACCCAGCCAGGGATGTTCATAAACCACACATATAGGGGTTGATCATTTGTACACAGGATACTCAGTTATTCAAAGAAAATGTGGCTTTCTCAGTTTCCTACAAATGATTCAACCTTCCTTATGAGCCCAGTCTGTTGAGTCACAAGGAATTTATGTTTAAGTATCTCAACATCCCCTCCCTGTCTTCTCCCAGATTACCTGGAAGTAACAAGGGTTTGCTTGTTGTCACTGTGGAGGTAGGCACGTGGAGATACTGATCCCAAGCTGCTCCTTGGCTCTTCATTAACTTTGAAGAGTGATTTCCCCTTGTACCTTTACTCCTCGCTCTGCTAGCAACCTTCTGCAGACACCTGGGGCTAGAATACCCCAGGTCTGCTCTTTCTCAGTTCATCAGGGCCTGGGGTCTTCTTAGTTAACTTGTCTCTTCTCAGCTTCCTGAGGTTGTGTATTTCTTTGAAGGACAGCTGGGGTTTCCATTTGATTCCAGCTCAGATGGTCTGCCTTATAGTTCCACTTTGGTAACCCTCTGCTGAGCTTGCCAGCAGCACCACTGACTACTTTCTGTGTCTTTCACTGGCCCTGGAGGGGGGCAGGCACACTTCTGGATGATCTCTGTGCCAGATGGGAGCTGGGGACAGCTAAGCTTAGCCATGTCCCTTGTGGCACACCAGATTGGTAGAGGGGGGACTCTGTTTCATTCCAGTTGCTGTCCTTGTGCAGAAGAGAAGGATGCGAGCTAGACTTCCTGCTCTTGGCCTTGGGTGAAGCTCATGGAAGAAAGTGGGCCATCGACCAAGCATCAGAAGTGAGGGCTCACTGGACTACTCAAACTGAAGCAGGATTCTCTTCTGTTTCTCCAAGAACCATGCTCAGGCCATGTCTGGGAACACATTTCCCATCTGTTTTTCATTCCTCCAGTACAGAATGTGGGAGGCCAGCATCACACAACATTCCCTTCTCACTCCCCAGATGCCTCTGAACTCTCTTGAATTTTTTGTTCCCATCCATGCTGAATTACTTGAACAGCTCCCAGCACACACCATACTGTTTCATACTTCTGAACCTTTGCCCATGCTGTTTTCTCTTCACAGATTGCCCCTTCTAACACCCACTTCTACTCAGACCCCAAGACACTGCATAGGACTCTTCCCCCAAGCTGCTCGCTTGCCTCTTGGCAATTTGCATGATGAACTTCTTCAGAGAGATCTGCTGTGTGTGTTTTCATCACAAGACTCTGGGGTGCTGAAGGGAAGATTTTATTTTAATAATTGAGGCTTGTTTTTAAATATTTATTTTATTTATTTTGACTGCACCTGGTATTAGTTGTGGCAGGCTAGATCCAGTTCCTTGACCAGGGCTCAAACTCAAACTCCCTGAATTGGGAGTGCAGAGTCTTAGCCACTCGACCACCAGGGAAGGCCCTCATCTGAAACATTTTTATTTTCCTGAGGCACAGAAAAAATGCTCAGTAGATGTTGGTTTAAAAAATTAAACCTCTCTCTCTACAGAGAGACATGGTATCTCTCTGTATTTCTTACAACTGCATGTGAATCTACAATTATTGCAAAATAAAAAGATTTAGTTAAAAAAATACTCAACTTTAATGTAGAGCATCAGTTATTCTCAAAAGCTCCCTAGTTACCCCCTGGGAGAAAATCAGAGTCTGAAGCAAGTCCAAGGGCTTTATGAAGTTGCTATTTCCAAGTGTGTGTGTGTGGGGGGGGATTCTATGAACTACTAGAAGTCGAGTGCCCTGCATCCCACTTGCCCTCAGAACTATCAAGTCCTGAAGGGCTTTGAGTTGAGGGACTAGCATCTACTAGAACACAATGATAATACCTATTATAAAAGGGATCTTTTCAGGCAGATTAATTAGGAAAAGCGGTTTCCTCTAGGCTTTGTAGGCAGATGGTGTCTGTGTCAGGAGGAAAAGTATGGGGTCTTCTCCTCCGGGTGCTTGCACCTACACACACAGACCGAAAGAGGAATAAAGGCCAGTTTCAGTACCACCCCGCCCCTCAGCCTTGCACATGTGTTTAAGGCCTCACCTGAATACAACCCTGGCCTGATTATTCACCATCTCACTTCAAAGGTCTGACAGCTGTGATTCCATCCACTTGGGGTGTTTGCTTATGTTGATACATTACTTGTGTGTGTAGCAAAAACTTATTTATTGTTAATTTGTTAAAATGAGTCAAGGTAAGTAAGAGTTACTATGCAGTTCATTCATTACAAAAATTAGTTCATTTTCTACAAAAATCTCCTGCTTGGAGTTTGTTCCTAGTGAAAGTCATCTATGTGGGAATTCTTTTTTCCCTGCAGGGTGAAAATGAGGATACCCCTTTATATGTGGCCTGCCAGGACTTTGTTAATCAGGCAGGAGATGAGTTTTCAGTAAGATTAAAATCTGCTGCCTGAAGTGGGGGGTGCAATCATGGCCTGTCAAAATCCCTTCTTATATGTCTATACATGTTTGTTGTTCAGTCATTAAGTCATGTCTGACTCTTTGCGACCTCACGGACTGCAGAACGTCAGGCTTCCATGCCCTTCACTATCTCCTGGAGATTGCTCAGACTCATGTCCATTGTGTTGGTGATGCCATCCAACCATATCATCTTCTGCTGCCCCCTTCTCCTCCTGCCCTCAATCTTTCCCAGCATCAGGGTTTTTTTTCCTAACAAGTCAGCTCTTTGCATCAGGTGGCCAAAATATTGGAACTTCAGCTTCAACATCAGTCCTTCCAATGAATATTCAGGATTCATTTCCTTTAGGATTGACTTGCTGTCCAAGGGACACTCAAGAGTCTTCTCCAGCACTGCAAAGTGTACTGATGTCTATTTTGTCTTTGACTTCTTTTTCATGAGGCTGTGAGCTCCTTGTGTGTTCTTCACACCTGCGTGCTGTCACACCAAGGTGGCAGAGATACTCACTTGACCGGTGACATGCAGCAGAAAGTAAAGCATGGTTTCCTGGGGAAGCCTCCACACAGAGAGTCTAGAGAATATGTCAGTACCCGGGCTTCCACAGTGGCTCAGTGATAAAGAATGTGCCTGTACATGTGTGCAGTGCAGGAGATGTGGGTTAAGTGAAAAAGTCCTTGTACAGCTTTTACCATAATGCCTGGTTAATAGCCATGAGTAAGTAAGTAAAGTCGCTCAGTCGTGTCTGACTCTTTTCGACCCCCTGGACTGTAGCCCACCAGGCTCCTCCATCCATGGGATTCTCCACGCAAGAATACTGGAGTGGGTTGCCATTTCCTTCTCCAGGGGATCTTCCTGACCCAGGGATCGAACCCAGGTCTCCCGCATTGCAGGCAGACGCTTTAACCTTTGAGCCACCAGGGAAGCCCAATAGCCATGAGTAGTGGTGTAGTAGTGGGGCTTTCTAGGTGGCGCTAGTGGTAAAGAATTCACCCGCCAGTGCAGGAGACACAAGAGACTTGGGGTTCGATCCCTGGGTTGGGGAGATCCCCTGGAGGAGGGCATGACAACCCACTCCAGTATTCTTGCCTTTAGAAACCCATGGACAGAGGAGTTCATGGGGTTGCAAAGAGTCAGACATGACTGAAGTGAGTGAATATGCACAAACACATGAGGATGTACCCTGGGCCTACACCATTTAACAGAGAGAATACGTGCTTGACCAACCAAAGTTGAGTGCATCCTGGAGACCGTTCCGGGGGAAGGGTCCCACGCTGTACTGATCTGGTGTAGCAGGTAATACGGGGGATTCCTGGTTAAAGAAGCACTCTGGTTGGAAGACAGTGCTTCTAGAGCTCAGCTGCTGCACGAGGCTGCTCTTCCCTCAAATGGACACAGACCCTCTCAGCCAGCCTTTTGCCAAACTACCGAGGAGGTGGCTAGGCTTTGTCTCTCCTCTGGCACCAAGTAGGTGATTGGGCACTCTGTAAGTGCTGAATGGATAGAACTATTATTGTTAGGAGGAGAAGGGGATAACAGAGGATGAGATGGTTGGATGGCATCACCGACGCTATGGACATGAGTTTGAGTAGGCTCCGGGAATTGGTGATGGACAGGGAAGCCTGGCGTGCTGCAGTCCATGGGGTCGCAGAGTTGGACACTACTGAGCGAATGAACTGAACTGATTATCATTAAGAGGAAACTCGTATTGATTTCATTTAAATTTTCTCTCCTCCTACACGGCTAGCTATGGTAAGGCCCCTTAGGGTAGATGAGCTGGGTAGGGTGGGGGGATTTACTGTGCCTGTCCACTTCACAGGAAAAGGAGTGGGCCAGTTAGCTATGATGGGTTATTTTTGTACCTAGATCCCTATAATGGAAACCAAGTGAACTTCTTTTTCCTGCTGGGTAGAAGATGCAGCCTCTGGAGAGGCATGGGTACAGAAGGACCAGGCGGTGTGCTTTCTGCTCTGCATCACAGCTTGGGCAGAGCAGCTCCTGCTGTGTCCAGGAGAACGGTGTGCTTTCTGCTCTGCATCACAGCTTGGACAGAGCAGCTCCTGCTGTGTCCAGGAGAACCTCATGACCATTCTGGACGAGGTCTGGTTAGGTATGGCAGTCATGTTGTCTCGACCAAAACATGAGGGCACGTGGCAGCCATATGGAAACTGTTTGGTGCTCTTTTGGAGATAGATGAAGGGGGAGAAACAACCCAAGATCCATCAGGAAGATGGGTTTCTATAAGCTCTGAAGCCCCAGCAACCCTAGAAGTTCCAGATCTGCTATTCTGGGCTCAACATGGAGCAGGATGAGGCTCTGAAGCGGGGGAGTGGGTGAGAAGAGTCTATATCACTGAATGGCAGGCTCCCACAGTTGCTTTGATCAGGAGGGCTCACATTTTCTGGGGTCAGGGAAGTCAGGGCTCAGTGTGAGGTATCCTGGCCATAGCCAGCTGGCAAACACAGGGTGGAAGGAGCTGCATTTTCTCCCATGAGCAGTAGGAGCCACTACAGCTTTAGAAGGCAGAGGTTGTGCTTCTGAGCATGGAGCAAGCCTATTTTTTCCCCCTCAAATTTAAGAGACTCCCAGGGTGGGATGATTCTGTGACCTCCTGGTGATGGCTGGGTCCATGAACTTGCCATGGCTTTCTCTGCTGAGGGACAATATGACCCACCTACTACTTCTATGGTTACTACTACTAATATCTGGTACTACGGTGGTGCTCAGTTGTGTCTGACTCTCTGCAGCCCCATGGACTGTAGCCCGCCAGGCTTCTCTGTCCATGGAATTTTCCAGGGAAGCATACTGGAATGGGTTACCATTTCCTACTCCAGGGGATCTTCTGGACCCAGGGATCAAACCCAAGTCTCTTGAGTCTCCTGCACTGGCAGGTGAATTCTTTACCACTAGTGCCACCTGGGAAGCCCCGCTACTACACCACTACTCATGGCTATTAACCAGGCATTATGGTAAAAGCTATACAAGGACTTTTTCACTTAACTCTCAACTCTATAAGCTAAGTCCCACCAATGGCTTAGTGAGGCCATTTCAATTGTTGAAGATAAAACAGCTTAGGGTGGTATAGCCTGGATCTGAACTCAGCCCACAAGCTTCACTATTAGTTACTCTGTTTAGCATGTGCCTCAAATGTCTCAACAGTCAGAAATCTTTGCAGCCAAGATATCTTCCTTCAGAAAGTGCCATGTGGCAGGAGTTGTATTATCCTCTTCACCTCTGCAGTCCCAATGCCTAGGCCAGTGCTTGGCCCACAGTTGATACTAGATATATATTTGGGGAATGAATACAGGGTGTGGATGTAGCAGAAAACCAGCAGTCTGTCCTGAGTTTCTTTTGTGAAGTGAGCTAGGAATCGTATTCCTGTATCAGGTCAGGGGAAGGAAGCTGAGGACTATCAGGCTATTCGTGCTTTTTTGTATTTCAAATTCAAAACAAGCATTGTTTTATGATCAGAATGAATTATCCTGACATTCTATCACATCTTATCAGACTCTTCTTTATTCAAAACATTGTTGGTACTATTACTTAATAAACTGGAGCAAGCAATAAATTCCACTGGTCTACAGAGACTAAGGTTGGGTTCCCAGTACCAAAATGATTTTGATTATTGAGTTGGCATATACCCCTAAACATTCCTAAATCAGTGGTTGGCAGCGGCAAGATTCTGAGAGAAAAAGAAAAAACAGTGCACGCGTGTGCGCACACACACACACAGACACACATACCCATCCAGCAGCTTCAATGCATCCTGCATGTTAATGGATTCCTTATGGATTACATGGCTGTGATTGTGAAAGAGGACAAAGAACTAGAAGTAACCTTATTTCTCTAAACAACAAAAAAATTCTTTTTAATATTCCTTTGAAAAGTCTTTTTTTTTTTTTTTGAAAAGAATAGGAAAAAAAAAACCCCTAATATAATGGAACTCTTAAAAATGTGTGTCGGCAACACAATAGGAAACCAGAATAAACGGCAAGGCAACCACATGAAGCCGATCACAGAGTGAGTTCATTTGTGCTCTACCAGAGGACTGAAATGGAGAAAACAACCCAGCGGAGGGAGAATCGACTCATAGTAAGACGGCCTGGCGTGGGGGCAGGGGTGCAGTAGGGGAGGAACATTCTAGAATTCAAAGCAACAGACTATTCCTATCATATTCCTAAAGTCTGTACAATGAAACCTGTTTATATTATCCTCAAATTAATTGTCCACTGTTCAGATCTCAGAGTCCTGGCTAGTGACCCACCAACGATTTCCTTATTCATAACATTTTCTTTTCTCGGTCCCTTGAAAAAAATAACGAATGAGTTTCTCCGTTTGTAAAGCTGCTCTGAAATGTTTCCTTACGTCATGGGGGCTGGGAGGTCATCTTGGGACACTGGATGCAACGGGGGGCCCTTGGGCCGGGAACCAGGAGATTTTGTGACTGTGAGGCAACTTCTGATCCCATTAGCTGATGGTTGACTGACGTTTTGGAACAAGATTTTGCGAGAGGCTGGGGAAAGAAGGAAAAGAAGGAGCATGGGAAGGAGGCACTTAAAGGACTGAAAAAGCAGGAATGAGCTGAGTGCTCCCAGATTCAAGGAGAATTTTATTATTGGACACAGATCTGTGGTGAGCTTTCAGCTGGGATCTCAGAGGCCCAGCTTGAGGGGCATCATACAGGTTTTCCTAGCATTTTGCTGACCTTACCAAGCAAACTGTGTCCATGAGAAAAGACAAGTTAACTTCTCATTTAAAAATTGAGCAGCAATGTATACAGACATAATGGGGCAGCCCTTCCTGGAGGGTTAAAAGTGATATTTTAGAAAAAATATAAAAGGAACTACAGCTTCACATGCATGGAACTTGTTTACCAGAGATGTGACATAAGCTAAAAATAACTGATATCATGAAAGAGTAATCTAGATTCCTTGGTACTAGGTTTCTAATAATTAATTACTGGAAGTGAAGGACTTCAGGGGATATTCTTAAATTTTCATCAGTATTCCTACCAGAGGCAGAATATTGGTTGGGTTGAATAGAGTCTGACTCAATGTTTAATTTCTCATTGAAAACAGTAATTGCATTTTGAAAGATCTCAGGAAGTTCCTCTATCCAAAATGTGTTGGAGGATTAAAAAAAATAAAAGATTTTGCAGTCAGTGCACTTTGAAGCCCACTTGCACTCCGTTCTGGTCATTCTTGGCTGTGGGACCTTGGTTAAATTATGAGGCCTCTCTGAACTTCCACTCAATGGTATAAAGACTGAAAACATGTGCCTAACAAGGTTTATGTGATGAACATGTGTGATCATATGTGTAAAAACCTAGTGTAGGGCCTGGCATATAGGAGGTTACCAATAAATATTAGTACCATTTATTTTCTATATCTTCATTTTCACTCCTGTCCCACCACCTCCTGCTCTCTGGTTCTTGAAATCTTTTCACCAATGACAGAGCCTTTTCTTGCATATTTAAAAAATAGGGAATTCCCTGGTAGTCCAGTGGTTAAGACTCTTTGCTTTCACTGCCATGACCTGGGTTTGATCCCTGGTCAGGGAACTAAGATCCCACAAGCTGCATGGCATAGCCAAAAATTTTAATAAATAAAATATAAAATAATGTGATCAGTACAACATAACATAAATATATAGTATAACATCATTAAGTACTGTACCATATATTTCATCTTGTTTAATCCTCAAAACAATCCTATGACATAGGTACCATTATTGACCCCATTTTACAGGGAAAGAAACCAAATCTAAATAGGGTTAAACACTATTTCAAAGATCTATTGCTATATAATAAAGACCCCAAAACTTGGTGGCTTGAAGTAATAACTATTTTATTATATCTCATGATTCTGAGTTGGCTGGGCTCAGCTGGTCAGTTCTTCTTCTCCAAGTGATGTCGTATGCCCATGACGATGTGCATTTATCTGAAGACTCCATTTTCCTAGAACATCCAAGAGAGCTTGCTCACATGGCTGGCAATTGGTGCTGAACGTCAGCTAGGAGCACAACCGGGATGCCCATCAGAGCACATCCATGTTCTTCCATTGCCTTTCTTGGGATGGCTGCTGGACTCCGAGAAGGAGCGGTGCAAGAGGGAAAAAAGTGGAACCTTCCAGTTTGCTTAAGGCCTGGCCTCAGACGTCTCATAATATTATTCCTGCTGTGATCCAATGGTCGAAGCAGTTACAGGCCCAGTGGGCTTAAGAGAAGAGGAAACACATTTCATCTCTCAATGGTGGGCTTCCCTTGTGGCTCAGCCGGTAAAGAATCTGCCTGCAATGTGGGAGACTTGGGTTTGATCCCTGGATGGGGAGGATCCCCTGGAGAAGGGAAAGGCTCCCCACTCCAGTATTCTGGCCTGGAGAATTCCATGGACTGTACAGTCCATAGGGTCACAAAGAGTTGGGCACGATGGAGCAACTTTCACTTCACTTCGGAGGAGCAGCAGGGAGGGAAGGAGTTGGTCACAGCCATGGTTGGAGACTATTTGCCACAAATACTTTGCCCAAAGTCACAGAGCTCGTGGGTGTCAGAGTTAATAGTCCATATGCTCAGCCACTAGGTCACACACATACACATGACAATATACAATTAAATGCCAAAGTCTGTGGAAAACATGGTAAGCACAATATCATTTCAGAGGAGAGACCATTACAAAGTCAAGAACTCTAAAAAACCCTAAACTGAAAAAAGTACCCATTTTGTGCCCCTTCTCCCCATGTGATATAGAATGAACATTATTTCTTGAAATGACTCAAAGTTTACACATGCTAAAATAAATTATTTCTAGATTTTTACATTTCAGAATTCTGGATACATTAATTGAATCTGAGGTTTCTCTGTGTGTGTGTGTATGTGTGTGTCCATGCATGGTGAGGCAGGGGCGGCAGCTTAGAACCCTGACTTACAAACACTCTGAACACTACTCAGCCTGCTAAATAGACTCCCCATCTTCAGCGGTATCGCAAAGTGGCATTGAGAACCAGATTACAAGAAGGAAGATCTACATGAAACCCAGGTGCAGCTGTGTAAACTCTGTTTTGCCTTGGCCTTGCTGAAGGTAGATGCCTAGGGAGCCCTGTTGGGGGCTGGGTAGGAAAGATACTGCTTGAGATCTTCCCAGTGACTGATCTGGGAACATCCAGGTTTGTACCACTCTTACTAGTTTCATTTGGAAAGGGATTGACAAGCATAAAGCACATCCAGTCATCATAACCCACCTCACCAAATTTTCCAGAGAGTTTATCAACTTCAATCTGTCTTATATTACCTAATTTCCAGGACTTCCTGATAGAGACAAGGACTTGGGGACTTTTCTGAGTCATTCTCAGCAAGCGTCATCTTTAGGTTATTCTCTTGCTAAGGTGGCTTCTATCATTTTCATTTGCAAAACCTTTTCTCTTTCTTCATATTTGAAAGAAACTCAGTATGACTGTTGTAATTTTTTTCATGCAAATTACAAATATTTAGAATCCCTGTCAAAGGAATGAAATAAAAGCAGATGTTTTTCCCTTATGCTGGCCCCAAGTAATACCACATTAGAAAACAGAGAGTATTTTCAAGTCTCCTTAAAAAGTATTTCAAGAAAATAAACATTTGTTGGATGCAAACAAGAACAGAATATGGTATTTTTTTAATATGAATGTAGAATTTAGAGCTAAGCAGCCTAAGGCCCAGAGAGACTTGAGTGACTTGTGTAAGGTCACAGAGTGAGTTTACAGCCAATTCAGGATGTGAACTCAGTTCTCTCCAGTTCAGCCTGATGCTCTTTCTATGCTCCATGTGGTAGATGGATTGCAAAGATGGCCCTGATACTTCATGGCTTCCCGTGTTGACATCTTTGCAATGTAACTTAGCAGGTCCTCTCATCACCTCTGGACTCTGGGTCAATATGCCATGTAGTAGAATGGTGGGATGTGATAGAAGTGATGGTGTACCACTTTGGAGCCTTAATCTCAAGACTTCTTAAGTGTTTCCACTTGTTCTATTGGAATCTTCCTAACACCATAAGGACAAGCCTACACCATCCTGATAGAGAGTGAAAAGTCACAGGGAGAAGATCCAAGTTACTCAAGCTAAAGTCAGACTAGCCAACAACCAGTCAACTAGGACATATGACAGAACCTAACTTGAGCATCAGAGCCCACAGCTGATCATGAATGAGCATGGCTGAGACCAGAAAAACTATCCAGCTGACTCATGAGCAATAAAATATACTTATTTTTTAAGCAGACTCCAGCAAACCTTTTTTTTTTTTAAAGGGCTAGATAGTGAGTATTATAGGTTCATGAGGCCTATGCTCTATAGTAACTTTCTTCTGTTTGTTGTTTTTGTTTTACTGACTCGTTTCTGACTCTTTTGTGATCCCATGGACCGTAGCCCACCAGGCTCTTCTGTCCATGGGATTTCCCAGGCAAGAATACTGCAGTGGGTAGCCATTTCCTTCTCCAGGAGACCTTCCCAACCCAGGGATGAAACCCATGTCTCCTGCATTGACAGGCGGATTCTTTACCAGAGTCACCAGAAAAGCCCTCGGTTTATTGTAGTGTAAAAAACAGACAAACATATAACGCAGATAACATATAAATTAACAGGCACAGCTATGTCCAAATAAAGTTATATTTACAAAGACAAGTGTCTGGCTCACAGACTGTAGCGTGCAGACCCTTCATTATAAGTCATTGACTTTGGGACGATTTGTTATACAGCAAGAGTCAGCCGATATACTGATTTTGACTTCATATCCCAAACAAAGAAAAGTACCAAAGTAACTGCCAAAGAACTTAGTCACAAAGATAAAAGGGAGGAGTAGAAGGGAAAAATCTCCATTTTTTTGAAGTTCACAATTTACCTGTAAAGTCTGTCACCAACCTTTCTCATTTCAGTTTAAGTATTGCTGTCAGAGAGCTGTTATTCCAGCCCTAACAAATAGGGTTTCTTGGGCATAGCCAAACTACTGGGGGACAAAATGGAACCTATTATGGTTGAAAACTCAGTTTTTAAGCTTGATTCTGGATTCCAACCCCAAGTGAAACAGAGATGTGGAGAGACCCTTTTTCCTTAAAAGTGTTTTACTTATTTATTTATTTAAACTGGCTGCACTGGGTCTTCGTTTTTGCACATGGGCTTCCTCTAGTTGTGGCAAGCAGAGGCCACTCTTCCTGGCAGCGTGTGGGGTTCTCATTTTGATGACTTCTCTTATTGTGGAGCACAGGCTCCAGGCACAAGGGCTCAGCAGTTGTGGCACAGGGGCTTAGTTGCTATGCAGCACGTGGACTCTTCCTGAACGAGGAATCAAACTCATGCAGCCCTGAAGGCAGATTCTTAACCGCTAGACCACCAAGGAAGTTCCTGGAGAGCCTTTAAAGCCATATTGGACTCCTCTGCCTAGTTCTCCTCATGCTCAAGGTCTCTATAGCACTGGTTCTTCTGACCACATCCTCCTTGAAACCACCTCTTCCCTTGGCTCTCATGCTTTGAGCTCATTTCTTTCATCTCTGGCCTATCAGCAGAAACTCCCTACTCAGAGTTGTTTTTCCTTTTTACATTTTGGCCCTGAGCCACTTTTTCTTTCTATTCTATACCAGTGGGTCTGAGGTATAAATATGTATCAGAATTCCTCATAGAACCTATTTAAAGCTTGGAAGCATAATGGTCATGATTTGAAAAAGCTCCTCATGTGACTTTGGTGGACACTCCAGTAGCATTTAGTATTTTCCAAAGATAACCCCCAATATTTCCCACTTCACATGCCCTTCCACAATGTGATTGTGTCATTTTACCCATCAAGAAGTAGAATCTATTTCTCAGCCTCTTGGATGTGGTTAGGTCCTGCAAATTTTAATAGAAGTGAGACTGCCAGTCTTGGACATGGCCCTTGACTGACCTGGTAGCTTCACTCCTGCCTCTTGTAAGAAGTGTGACCAGCAATCCTGAGACTACTGTGATATGTGAAACCCAAGTCATATGGAGCAGCCCAAAGGATAAGACCTCACATGTAGAACACTGAGGCACCGTGTGTAAATGAAGAATCATCTTGCAAGTGGCTCCTCCAGGCCCAACCATTAAAGTTAATACTGTGTGGAATTAACTACCGTGTGGAATTAGGACTACAGCCTAGTCTTTACCAAAATCTTGGCCCACAAGATCATGAGCAAAATAAATAATTGTGTTAAACCATTAAGTTTGGGGTAGCTGTTACACAAAAATAGGTAAACCAGACCAACCTCTCTCTCCATGCATACATACAACTGTGTAAAGAACTATTGCCCTATACTGTCTACCTGGCTTATATGGTTCCAGCCACTGACGATGGGTTGATAGTTCAGAAATCATCTTGCCTCTTTTCTGAGTTTGAGACCTGGTATTTATTATATAGATTTACATAGGAGTCCTACTGGCAATACACTTCAAATGCAACACATACTGAACTGAACACCTCATCTCCTTTTTAAAAACTCCTGTTCTCTTTTGCAATTAATTGCTCCCACTGTCTACCAAGTCACCTTAGAGTAATTTTTCACTATTCTCTCTTATCTGGGGCAGCTAGTGTCACAAAGTCCTCTTTTTTCTCTCCACTGTGATGGTTCTGGTTAGTTCTGTCATCTCTCAGCTGCATTATGATGGTGGCCTCCCATGCGGTCTTCTTACTTATCCTTTCTTTCCTCCACCTTTCACATGATGGCCAGAATGGCCTTCCTAAAACGAGTCGCTTCACACTTCTCACTGTGGCAATCGCACCACTCACTGTTGAGGAACAAAGTAACTCCTCCTTTATAACTCCCAGCTACCTGGTCTATGAGTTCTTTTTCGAGGACTCTCATTTCTGAATGGGCTCTTTTCTCAGCACAAAATGGCTTTGTTTTCCTTTTTCACATGTAGAAATCCTTTGTATTAATACATACCAAAACTCAGTTCAATGTTCATGCTCCTCTGGATGCATTTTCTGGTTGCTCTTTTGCCCAGGGCTGCCTCTTACAGCTGTGCAGGATGTGTACTACACAACTGTAAGGAGAGCTTTTCACAATAACTACAGAATTGCATCTCCTAAAGTTATATAAATATATATCAAGTTATATAGTCATAAGTAATTTTTCCTTCTCTGCACAACTTCAACATGGTTCTTTATTTTGTTTCCTTAAAAATCACTTCTATAATACCTATTATATGCCAGGCACTGAATAAAGACCACAGACACAAAAGTATGTTATCAGGTCTCAGTCTTGAGTGACTTAAAGCTGGGGTAAACAGACATATAATGAAATGTACATTATTTACAAAAGAATTTCACCTCTATTTTATCTTTGCCTTATTTTTTTTTCCAAAAAAATATATTGGCTGGGTTGGTTGAGAAAATAAAAGAAAAAAAGGAAATTCCCTGTCAGTCCAGTGGTTAGGTCTCAGTGGTCTCACAGTAGGGGCCTTGGGTTCAATCCCTGGTCAAAGAACTAAGATCCCACAAGCCACATGGCATGGAACAACAACAGCAAAAAAAGAGTTGGTTAAGAGTTTCTATTTTATTTTGTTTTTTAAAGAGTTCTATTTTAGAACACAATTCTTAGGGAGTGAGGTCCTGTCTTATTTATCACGGCCCACAATTAACACTTGGCTTTGCTTGTATCAGATGTACTAATTGTTAACAACAAGAGCAACCATTTATTGGCCTTTACATGGAACCCTGCTAGCAGCATGATGCTGGGTAGAAAGTACACATGTGGAGCTATGGCAGACTGCTGTGAGTTCACTCCACCCTAGCTCCTTTTCTTACTGGGCATTCTGCTGGACTGTTTTTCCCAGTCTTCCCTGAAGTTAGGCAGGACTATATGACTGAATTCTGGCCAATAAAACGTGGGTGGGAAATGACATATATCTAAGTCTGGTCTACAAAACTTTTTGCTTAATCGTCCAGTCTTCCAGTCTCTCTCTTTCCCTCCTGCAGCTTTAGTGGAGAAGACTTTGAAGATCTCGAAGAGGTAACACTTCAAAGACAAAAGAACTTGGGTCTCTGAGATACTATTTAGGGCATCATTGACTAACCAAGAATACTTGCATTACACTATTGCATGTGTCAGCCATAAACTTTTTTTTTTCTCTATCAAATGTGGTTTTTATTCAACTGACAAGAACTTTTCTACAGCTACACTTGTGGAACATCACATGGCAAAAAGAGGAGTTTTTCCTCTAGACTTTGTCCCTTTTTTTTAAAACATTATTAAAAATGAGATTGGTCCTAAAATATAGAAAGAAGTTGAAGACTGTTTTTTATCACTGTCAGTTTAAACTTGACTAATTCAAGTGCTAAGTTTAAGGCAACCTTCCTAGATTGATCATGATGACCTACTTTCCAAGAGTACCCAGTAGATTCCAAAACTGAATCTACTACTCTGTTTAAATATGAGCTCTCTTATCTCCATGATCAGAAAATATGGCTTGTTTAATCTCTCACTTTTATAGTCCTTGAAATACATATGAGTGGTAACAAAACCAAAGAGCTGATCAACTTCTCCCAAAATATACTTTAGTAAACCCAGAGAAAACTCTTTGGTGTAGAATGTGAAAAGGTCTAGGGATCCCCATGCCTGGTTGCTGCTAAGTCAGTTCAGTCATGTCCGATTCTGTGAGACCCCATAGATGGCAGCCCATCAGGCTCCCCTATCCCTGGCATTCTCCAGGCAAGAACACTGGAGTGGGTTGCCATTTCCTTCTCCAATGCAAGAAAGTGAAAAGTGAAAGTGAGGTCGCTCAGTTGTGTCTGACTCTTTGTGACCCCATGGACTGCAGCCTACCAGGCTCCTCTGTCCATGGGATTTTCCAGGCAAGAGTACTGGAGTGGGGTGCCATTGCCTTCTCCGAATGCCTGGTTAGGACCAGGCTAACCAGTCTATTACCTACAGAGGCTGCCTAGGATGGGGTAGCTGATATTTAGGTCTGTGAATGCTTGGAAAGAAATAGAGAGAACTAAGTTTTGACTTCCTTAATGCCTTGAGCCAGATTGGTACTTGTCACCACTCAATGACTTGTACTCATGTGACAACCTTACCACTTCCTGTTTTGATCCAAAAAAAAAAAAGAACCCTAAGAGAGAAATGAGGCAACAAAACTGAAGAAGGCCCAGTATGTCCTTTTTTTCTCTTCCATTTATTCAACATACATTTCATGTTATGTTGTTATGTTGCACCTATTATGTTCACAACTCTGTGTGTATGTTTGGAAGGATGGGATTCAAATAAATGTAATAAACAGATCTGCTTCCAGGGAAATGTTTAGATTGATGGGATTAGACATGGCAAGTAGTTGTTTAAAAGATATTATAGAGAAGATAGGGCACTGAGTCTTATGAGACAGAGCCAGGTTCAGATGCAGGCTTCACCAATGACTGTGGTTCGAACTTGAGCTCCTACTTAAACACCTAAATTCAGTTTCCTCATCTGTAATTTTTGAGGATTGCTGAAAGAATTAGAGAATTTCCTGGCACAGTACCTGGCAAACAATAGGTGTTTAATAAGTGATAGCTCTTCTTACATGGGGAGACAAGGCACAGACACACATCTGAGCAGTTGGATGTTTAAGAAATGGCAAACAATTGGCATAGATAAGAAAAATTGTATAGTATGGAGGAGGGAAATTAGGCTGGAGAAGACAAAATAGTCATTAATTTTTCTTTAGTTTTCCTTTTGAAACATTTCTCAGTTCTAATCTAATATGGATGCCAAATCTAAATGTATAATTCACATGCAGGCATCACCCTGATAGGTATAAATGGAGAGAGGAATTCATTGTTCTAGAAGAAAATTTCCTCTATTGGATGAAAAATTCACAGCAGGCTTTGCTGACTCATATATACACATTTATATGTGTGTGTGCATGAGTGTGCACTCACATGTGTGACAGATATGCTATATACATGAGAGATAAGTCATAAAAATTGTTTATATGCTCAGGAACAAAGAATTATGATACAGTTTCTAAAATTATAGAGATCCAGAATTCAAAGAGGATCTCTCAACCCAAGCCAATCATCTTACTAGAGAGGAAACAGACCCAAAGAGGTGAAATGACTTGTCCAAGGCCATATAACTAGGTAACTGTAAAGCCAGGACTTGAATCTTAAATCTTCTGTATTTCTGGCCCAATGCCCTTACCACTCACTCCTTTCTAGTCAAGGCTTAAGGAGCTATTCCATAATGCAACTGGACAGAGCTCCCTGGAGGTCTTAGTTCCAGGGAGGGAAGACTTCCCCCGAAGACTTACCAGTATTATGGACAGAGGTCAGATTTGAACTAAAACTCTATTAATGGAGTTCACAAAATAGTTAAACATACTTAAAACAGCCCTCATCTATTGAACACTTGCTATGTGCCAGGCGCTGTGCCAGTTGCTTTATATATATATACATATATATATATTTCATTTATTAATTTACTTAACTTTTTATTTGTGAGACAGGGATCTAGGCTCTGTGCTAGGATCCAACAGTGAAAAGACATACATGGTTCTTGGCCTCACGGAACCCCAAGCCTTCCATTTGTGCTGTGTTCTTAGTCTCTCAGTCATGTCTGGCTCTTTGTGATCCCATGGACTGTAGCCTGCCAGGCTCCTCTGTCCATGGGGATTCTCCCCAGGCAAGAATACTGAGGTGGGTTGCCATACCCTCGTTCATGGGATCTTCCCAACCCAGGGATTGAACCTAGGTCTCCCGCATTGCAGGTGGATTCTTTACTGTCTGAGCCTTCCATAAGTTTGTTTATTACATCTATTTACAGGTGATTTAATGGGCCCAGAGAATAACAACAATGATGGCTACCAAACATTGACAACCTACTCCACACCAAACACTTTTCCAAGCAGCCTCTGAGTAAATCTGTACAACAACTCTGAAATAGGAAACAGGGCATAGAAACCTGAAATGTCTGGTTCAGGGTCACACAGTAGAACACAGACTGGAATCACGGTTTTATGGTACCAGTGTCCATGATTTTAGCCACTACCTTACACTGACCAGTTGGATTCCAGTTATGCATGCTAAAAGATGGTACAGATGACGTCAAAACTCTGCCAGTGATCCAAGAAGCATAAATTACTTTGTTTACAGACAAATTCTGTGTTTTTGGCAGTTGTATATAGATAATATTTGCTTGAGTGCTTATCATATGTCAAAGTACTGTGCCTGAATACCTGATATCCAGGTAAAACACAAGCATAATACTGGCCTGTAGTAGATTCTCAATACAGCAGACAAATGGTAAGGAGTAGGGATAAATAAGTAAGGCTGGAGTAAACCTAGAAATTATTAAGAAATAGAGGCTGCTGGTAGTTATGTGTTGGATATGCATTTGGACAAAGATATGTTTATATTTTTTCAAGGCTGTAGTTTCTTAATTTAAATAGAGATATAACAAATCATTATATAAACCTTCATTCACCTGTTAGAAAGAGGGCAATTTCTGCAGAATTACATATTAGTCATAAAATTTATTATGTTCTATATTTTATCCATCTGTTTAAGGCATCCTGTTGCAAGGCATGGACACACTCCTTGAAAATAAAAACACAAACTTGAATGATTTTTGGTTTCACATAAATTCTATTAAAGAAAAACAAAACAGTGAAATCACAAAATTTCTCCATTCCCTTCCACCATATGGGTTTCTTTGACGTTTAATAATATTATAAATAAAGCAGCCTCAAGATTAAATGCAAAACAGTGAACAATTTAGAAACATTTTGAAGAAGCAAGTATTATATCCCAGTGTTGCCAGACTTTCAACAAAAGTAAGATAGAAAACAGAGCAAGGACTCTCATTTGTTCTATCAAGAAAGCATAAATATTGGCTCCGTATTAAGCCAACCTCTTGCAGCTGTACACCAGCTCTCCACTATTAAAAAGATTCTTAAATTCCCAGGGAAACAAAAATCAATTTCAACCCTATAAGTCTGTATATAAATCTATTGTGTTTTATTCCAAATATTTTCTCATCAAGGAGCTTGGAACACACTTTTTTTTTTTTTCCTGAAAGAGAAAGTCTCCAGTTCACCCATTACACCATTATAAATATTTGAATGACTTCCAGTAACTTTGCTTAGAAAAATCTCAATGTCTGCATAACATGTTAATGACAGCTCAGCAGCAATGTCAATACATTTCATTTCCCGGCAAGACAATCATTCATAGCAATAGATTGGAATTCTGATTGCCCTTTTCATGTATTATATTTCACTTTTGTCACAGCACATTGGATGGTTACTCTTGCCCTCTTGGCAAGATACTCATTTCTGAGATTATATTAAAAATCTATTTTATCTGTTAAAGCTTAGAATGAGCTAAGTGATTACTATTCTAATCCTAAATCAATATGCGTAGTCAGGTCTTGAAAGAATTCCAATTCCAGCTCACTGTAGTCCTCATGTATATCATAGATGGATAATAATGCCATTGTGCTGCTTTCCTTGGGGCTCATTTTATATATTCTATTTGTCAGAATTAAGGTTGCTGTTCTAGTGACTATGGTTCAAACAAAGAAATGGGTGTGATATTAATTTTTGGCAAAGTGAAATATATATATTTGCTAAACTTTGGAGAAATAGAGTAGGATAGAGTTGTACTTCTCAGACTCTAGTGTGCATTAGAATTTCCTGCAGAAACGCTTGTACACTCGTGGTGATTTCATGTCAATGTTTGGCAAAACCAATACAGTAATGTAAAGTAAACTAAAGTTAAAATAAAAATTTTAAAAGTAAAAAAAAAAAAAAAAAAAAAAAAAAAGAATTTCCTGCAGAGCTAGTTAAAACAGATTCCTGGGCCCCACAGCCAGTGATTCTCATTCAGTAAGTCTATGTAGAGTTGGGACTTTGATTTCCAACAAGTTCCCAGGCGATGCTGATGTTGCCAGTTCAAGGACCACCTCTTGAGGAGCAGTGAAACAAAATGGAGTGGTCAATAACAAAGGCTAAAATCTTGCCTTTGCCATTTACAGGCTTGTTGATTTGGGGTAATTTGCTTAACCTGTTTTTAAGCCTTAGTTTCCTTATCTGCTCAATAGGCTTTTTATAAGGATTAGATAATCCTATGTGTCACTTGACAGTGCTGGACAGATACCTGGTGTGTGCTAAATAAATTACAATCTTGGCTATTAGAAATGATGAATTCTCCTTTTCTGGGATCTGTCTGGTTGAATATGTAGTTCTTCTGTTCCCTATTCTAGTGTATTTGACAAATTCTTTGTTAAGTATGTCTAGATTAGGAGTTATCAGATGGATGCATGAGCAATGATTCAGGATTTGAATTGCTCAGGTGGGACTTAAAACAGTTAAATATTTTGATCCCTGGGCCTTCCAACCAAATACCATGCTGAAACTTTGATTATCTGTCCTTTGAAATATTTTCATTTAAATTGCTTTCTAGTCCACATCTCTACAGTTATATTTCCTTATGAATGATCTTTTAAAGAACAACATCAGTTTATTTTCAAAATCAAACTCAAATCTTTGGAGACTAATATCCATTCTCTCCATATTTCGCTACTAAGAAGGCTGGTGTTCTGCCAAGGCAACATATTAATAAATTTAAGCTTGAGATTTTCATTGTCATGTGAACATTGAAATTGGCTCTCAATTACACAAAGCAGCCAATTCAAAAGGATACATGTACTGGATTTACAACAAATGTGTCTGTGAAAAAATTAGTTTAAAATCCCTGATTTTGTGGTTTGTGTTTAATTTTTTAAATAGGCATAATCCATCAATCATAAGCATCTCAGCCAATTCAGGGTAAGTTAATTTTGAGAAACATAGAATTTTACTTTAATCAAATGTTAACAAGTCAGTTTGTCTTGCATTCAATCATTTATTGGTTTTTGCTTAACACTAAGTCCCATTTCTGTGGTAGGTGATGGTTTAGACTCTTGGGGAAAACACTTACTCTATGCTCCCAGAGTTTACAGTATAGGTAAAAGCACAGTTATTAGAACCTCATTTTAATAGGCTGATAAATCTCCAGTCTTTACTAGTTAACAAGCTGTAGAAAGTTTCAGTCCATTATTTGTGTTTATACTTTGGCCACCTGATGTGAAGAACTGACTCACTGGAAAAGACCCTGATGCTAGGAAAGATTGAAGGCAGGAGAAGGGAATGACAGAGGATGAGATGGTTGGATGGTACCACCGACTCAATGGGCATGAGTTGGAGCATGCTCTGGGAGTTGGTGATGGACAGGTCCTGCAGTCCATGAGATCGCAAAGAGTCAGACACGACTGAGTGACTGAACTGAACTGAACTCATGAATCTGTTAGCCATCATCCAAAGCTTCAGATACACTGGATGATGTCTTCTAGAAGGAGAACATTTCCAGAGCTCCTAACCAAAGGAGAACTTTACTTCCTATGATTTTTTTCTTTTTGTAAAATGAATGTAGAGAAAGCAAATCAAGTCAGCTTTGTAGCTTGTAACTAGCTGTTACACAAATTCTCCTGTAAAATGACATGATTGAAGACAAACGGGTGTGTGCGCTAAGCCGCTTCAGTAGCGTCTGACTCTTTTCGACCCTAAAGATTGTAGCCTGCCAGTTTCCTCTGTTCATGGGATTCTTCAGGCAAGAATACTGAGGTGGGTTGCCATGCCCTACTCCAGGGGATAGTCCCAAACCAGGGATCAAACCCACATCTCTTATGTCTCCTGCATTGGCACACAGGTTCTTTACCACCATGGGCACCTGGGAAACCCTGAAGACAAATACTAGTCTGTATATCAAACTTGATTTTTTGAGCTAAGATGCAGAGATTTACATTCAAATGACCTGTTATGCACCAAATGTTGTGACTCCACCCACAACCCCCAATCTCACCAAATTCATCTGTTTAAGGCCTACCCTCCAGTGTGATGATATCTGGAGGTGGAGCTTTGGGGAGGTAATCAGAGTTAGATGAGGTCATGAGGGTGGGGCCTTCGTGATGTTATCAGTGTCCTTATAAGAAGAGACACTAGGGAGCTTGCTCTCTTTCTCCCCAATGTGAGGACACAGCAAGAAGGTGTCTGTCTACGAATCAGGAAGCAGCTCTCACCAGAAACATGGCTCCTTATATATTGGACTTCCCAGCCTCTAGAACTGTGAGAATAAATGTTTTTGTTTAAGTCATTCAGTCTATCTTACTTTGTTATGGCAGCCTGAATAGACTAAGACATGATTTAAGAAAGATGATTTGTTTTAATACAAAGGGATTAGTATTAATACAAGAAGGTGGAATACTTCAAACTTATCTCTTATCATCCTCAAGCAGGGGCCTCAGCCTCAGTCTGTCAGTCTGGCTCTTGGCCAATACCAGCACACGATTTGCTCTTTCTTGCCTCCGGTAGGCACTCTTTGTGCTGTTTCCTTTACCCCAAAGCTTCCACTTCTGGCTCAGAGGCTCATATCAAAGTAATCTTGATTAGGCCTAGTTATTTCCCAAATGATCCTTCATTGCAAAGTGTGTTTCACAGTATACACTTATTTGCATTTCTCAACTATGTCTTCATGTGGTTCAAGGATATAAATTTTATCTCCTTAACAAGACCTTGAGCATCTCCAAGACAAGCCTAGGGTCTAGACTTTTCCAATCTGTTGTGTTCTCTACTGGCCCTTGTAGAGTATTGTGCAAATAAAATGGGAATGAAACTTACCTAATGAAGATTAAACTAAATGCTGAGAGCCAACAAATGTTCTGAGGCAAATGAATCAAGAAATGCAAGGAAGTACAATAAAACCCTGGCTCCAAAGCCTATGGGTGGGGGTGCAAGAGAGTTGTTTCGGACAAATGAATTTAATAGATGGCTGAGGATTTATCCTTTTAAATACCAAGAGTTTTAATTATCTTATGTGGAAACATTTCCAGTATATTAATCTTCCCTGCCTTTTAAAATAATGCATTGTAAACATCATCCAGCTTGTAGTATTGTGCTATTATGCTGAGAAGCCCTCAGGCTCTTTGGAGGTATGCAGAACTGTTTGTCTCTATTCTAAATGGCTGCGGATCACTATTTTATTTTTTTTAATTGTTGTTTTGTTTTTTAGCTTTTTTTTGGTCCTCCCTTGTTGCTAGACTGTCAGTCTCACTGATGCCAATGTGACTGATTATGCCATGTCTATTCCCTGCTCTTAATTTGCTGCTTCTCATCTGAAATGAGCTTGTAAATCAAATACTGGAGCTTGCTATGGTTGTTGTCTTGATTATTATTGTTAAGGATGTGTGTAATCTGAGAGCAAAGGGCTCTGTGTGAGGGCTTGCCAGGGTCTTCAGGGCTAAACTGTGCAAGAGACAAATACATATATGTTATGAACTCCTAGTTCAGCTGCTCTGAAGCCTTTTAAACTTAATTTCCATTTTTGCTTTTCTGGTCTGAAAGTAAAACTTTCTGGAAATTCATTTTTCAGATCAATTAGGAATTTAGCCATGAGTTTGGCAAGGAATCACTGAGTGCTTACAAAGTGCAACATACACGCTAGGTGCTGTAAGCTGGGCATTTAAAATGGGTACTCTATTGTCCAGCTTACTCTCTGTTCTGTACCAGCACATAGTAGGTACTCAAGAAATATCTGTTCATCAATGAAATGAACTTTATTATCTGAGCATATACAAGATATTGACACACTACATACACAAACAAGCTTGCAATATAAGCTGTAGTAAGGATTAAAACAAAAATACAAAAAGTATATAAAGGACTAAAAGATTATTTCCTGCTGGAAAATGCAGAAAGTCTTCATGGAAGAGGCAGTGGTTGTGACTGGGACTTGAAGGATGGGGTCATATTTCAATTAGCAAGAAGTTAAAGAGCAAAAACACCACCGACAAAGGCCAGATGCTAAGATGGGCAGGGCGTATTTGGGGGACAACTAGTACATTTTGACTGTAGTACATGGAAGGGAGTAGGGAGATCACATTATAACATTATATTGGGGTCACAGCATGGGTGGGCTTTGACTGTCAGGCTAAAGAGTCTGGATTTTGTTTATTAGGTGATGGGGAGGAACTGAGGGTTTTTGAGTTGGGAGATGACATGCTTTGAGCTGGGCTTTAGAAATCTTGGTAAATGTTGGAATTTAGGAGTTAAAGGGAAATAGAGCTGAGGTAATTCCAGGGACACAAGTGGGAGATAATATGGGCCTGAACTAGGATGTAGGCAGTGAGAACAGCAGAGAAGGAGTGATTGTCAGAGATACCGCAGAGGTAGAATAAGAGGACGTGGCAACTTATTTTTGTCAGGAGCGATGGAGAAGGACATGTTGGGTATAACTCCAAGTGATGAACTTTCCAAAACAAACTAGAAGAGTCCAAAAGAACAGGCTTAAAGAGATGGTGATGAGTTTGTTTTGGGACATGCTGAGGTGTGAGAGTCAATTGTTGATAGCTCTGCTGTGAAAAGCATGAATGGGAAACTGCCCTGAAAAACACTAAAAGGATAACAAATATAAAATTAGGATTTACATGAGCTCAGCTCACAAAAAGGAGTTAAAAGGTCAATGTCCTATTTTTAGTTCTTTCTTGACATGACTGTATTAAAAAATACAGTAAAAAATGTAATAGTCATTCTTACTTTCAAGTGCACTTTGAAAAAACTTCTACTTGTTTTTCCTTGTCTTATCAAGAGTAATCTTGATACTCTTATCAAGATTACTCTTGATAAGACTGATATTAGTGACTTCCCTGGTGCCTGCAATGCGGGAGACCTGGGTTCGATCCCTGTGTCGGGAAGATCCCCTGGAGAAGGAAATGGCAACCCACTCCAGTACTCTTGCCTGGAAAATTCCATGGACAGAGGAGCATTGTAGGCTACAGTCCATGGAGTCGCAAAGAGTCAGACATAAAGAGTCAGTGCTATAATACTACCTGAGCATTATTGGAATTGTTCATGGATTAGTAGCAGCTCTCATCTGAAATAAGACAGCGAACAAGAAATATACTGAGAAAACTTCCCCCAAACAGCAGGTGGATTTGACTTCTACCATCAGAAACAAAGGTGTTTTCAGATTAGCAGGCAGCTTCCCTCCATGGAACAAGAACAAGTACGGAAGCTAGAATATTAACTTTGTTTTTGTAGATTGGAAATATAGGATTCTGACCTGTAAACAAGAGGGAAAGTACATTCTAGGCAAAGAAAGCTGTGTATATAAACCTAGCATGAGAGAATGATATGGCACCATCAGAGGATGGCAAGAAGCCATCTGGCTGGAGCATGTGTGTAGAGAATATGAGGGAGAGGCCACACAATCAAGGAACTAGACAGAGCTGCAACTTGAGAGCTGGGCTGGGGCCAGGGAGTGGGGTGGGCCTCATATACAACACTAAATAAAGTTTGCACTTTATTAACAGTGGGAGCCATCCTAGAGGCCCACTGGGGAGGCACGGCAATCAGATGTGACCAAGCAAACTCTGGTGGCTCTAGTGGATGACCTAAGAGTGGAGGAACAGAGGCAGAGATGAGGATGCTTTGAGGTACTACTGAAAGCAATTGAGGATCTGAGTAAATGAGCTTATGAACTTAGTTTAGCCTATAATGGGCTTCCCTGATGGCCCAGATGGTAAAGAATCCACCTGCAATGCAGGAGAGACTAGAAACACAGTTTTGATCCCTTGGTTGGGAAGGTCCACTGGAGAAGGGCATGGTTACACACTCCAGTATTCTTGCCTGGAGAATTCCATGGACAGAGGAGCCTGGTGGGCCCTAGTCCCTGAGGTCTCAAAAAGACGGTAAGACTGAACAACTAACACTTTCATTTCTTTCACTTTAGCCTATAGTAGATACTCAGTGTGTTCTAGCTCACAGACTGTGCAAGTTGACAGCAGCGTTTGATCCACCCATCAGAATTGGATGAGCCTCCTTTTGGATTCAAATCAGTTCTAGCAGTAGGTTGCTGGGCCAGATGCCCTGAAATGTGAAGGGTGTGTGTGTGTGTGTGTCTTAGTCGCTTAGTCGTGTCTGATTCTTTGCAATCCCATGGACTATAGCTCACCAGGCTCCCCTGTCCATGGAATTCTTCAGGCAAGAATACTGGTAGCCATTCCCTTCTCAAGGGAATCTTCACAACCCAGGAATATAACCCAGGTCTCCCTCATTGCAGGCAGATTCTTTACCATCTGAGCCACCAGGGAAGTGGGAAATGTGAAGGGTGAAAAAGAAAGTGAAGTCGCTCAGTCGTGTCCGACTCTTTGCGACCCCATGGGCTGTAGCCCACCAGGCTCCTCCCTCCATAGGATTCTCTAGGCAAGAATACTGGAGTGGGGTGCCATTTCCTTCTCCAGAAGATCTTCCCGACGCAGGGATAGAACCTGGGTCTCCTGCATTCCAGGCAGACGCTTTAACCTCTGAGCCACCTAGAAGATTAATAATGTAGCTGTTGGGACCTGACCTGAGCCATGACAGGCTCAACAGGCCACACTAGGCCTAAGCCTCAGGTTCTTGTAAGCATGAGTCATAATTCTAGGAAGCCCCCGATGACACCAAGGTCCCTGATGACACCAAGGTCCCCGATGACCCAAGGTTGAGTCAATTAAGGTTAAGTCAAACACCATGATGACCCAAGGTTGAGTCAATCAAGGTTATGTCAATCACCATGATGACCCAAGGTTGAGTCAATCACCACACACCAACTAAACTATTGCTCAGACAAAAGACCACCTGTATATAAGCAGCTGTAATTCAGAGCTCAGGGCTCTCGTCAAGACTCCACTGCGCTGGATGAGACGGGAGCCCTAGCCCAGGCTAGTAATAAAACCCCTTTTATGTTTTTGCATTGCTGTGGACGTCTTATTCTCTCAGTTTTGGGGACTCGGACTTTGGGCGTAACAGTAGCCAGAAGCCAAGTTTTATCTTTGGCTTGGGGCACATTTTAATGCAGAAGATACATGAAAGCGAAATACCACCAGCTTCTGGTTGATCTGCTTCCTTACAGCATACAGAGCACCCTGAGGCATAGTCATATTGGACAGGGACATGGCAAGTCCTTTGTAGCGGGGCACAATGGAGTTTCTAAAAAGTTCAAGGGAAAACTGCAAGAGATCTCCGTTAAAGAGACTCTATTTGTTGTTTAAACATAGTGAATATGTATGCACTACAGGTTCACTCTGTCCAACCCAGTAATCACTAGACATTAAGCATTTGAAATGTGACCAGAGTTCAAATTCACATTGTCTATGAGTATAAAATATACAGCAGATTTCAAAGACTTAGTGTGAGAAAAATAATCTAAAATATCTCATGAATACTTTTTGTATTGGTTATATGTTGATAATACTGTTAGATTTATTAGATCAAGCAAAATCTATTATTAAAGTATACTTTTTGAAATGAAGCTCTTTAGAAAATTTAAAATAATTTTATGTAGCCTATATTCTATTCTGTGGGACAGGACTNGACAGGACTACTATAGAAATTCCAGTGTTATTTTTTATTGCAAAAATAAAATAGTTCTATCTTTGATTTTTCTGAACTTTTTCCTTGTAGTGAAGCTGTCAACATATGTGCTAGGAATAAATTAAAAGTGTAATAAACAGGTTAATGTATTCATGTCTATTATTCAGAATTGTTTATCTGCCTTTCAATATTACTATGGATATTAGCTCACCTGTGCACAGAGTTGGACACGACTAAAGTGACTTAGCAGCAGCAGCAGCAAGCTTGTTTTTGTTAAAGGCCATGGTGTTCTGTACAGTTTGCAGAAATAAAAATTATATATATATATGAAACAGTTCATTTTTGGAGGTTATTAAAAGGCAAGAAAAGATAAGGAAGGGAAAAGGTCCCATGTTAATAACTTTCATATTAGGGCAAGTTGTATTTTGACATGTTTGATTGGACTCAGTATTTCTAAAGAAGTTGTTTGTTGTTCAGTTGCTAAGTCATGTCTGACTTCACTCCATGCAGCATCCTAGCAGCATGCTAGGCTTCCCTGTCCTCCACTACTTCCTGGAGTTTGCTCAAATTCATGTTCATTGAATCAGCGAGGCCATCCAACCACCTCATCCTCTGCTGCCCCCTTCTCCTCTTGCCCTCAATCTTTCCCAGCATCAGGGTCTTTTCTAGTGAGTTGGGCTCTTCACCTCAGGTGGCCAAAATATTAGAGCTTCAGCTTCAGCATCAGTCCTTCCAATGAATATTCAGGACCAACTTCCTTTAGAATTGACTGGTTTGATCTTTCTGCAGTCCAAGGGACTCTCAAGAGTCTTCTCCAGCACCACAATTTGAAAGCATCAATTCTTCAGTGCTCAGCCTTCTTTATGGTCCACCTCTCACATCTGTACACAACTGCTGGAAAAACCATAGGTTTGACTATACAGACTTCTGTTGGCAAAGTGATGTCTCTGCTTTTTAATATGCTACCTAGGTTTGTCATAGCTTTCCTTCCAAGGAGTAAACACCTTTTCATTTCATGGCTGAAGTCCCCAACAGCAGTGATTTTGGAGCCCAAGAAAATAAAATCTGTCACTGTTTCCACTTTTTCCCCTTCTTTAAAGAAAAGATTATTGCAAAATAGCCCTCTCTTGCAAAGCTTGGAGCCAATATCTCTTCCATTAGAATATCAAGTAACAACTGGGAATTCTCAAACCCGAGTACTAGAAGGATCATCTTGTTTTCACACTGGTAAATAGCAAGTAACTGTTCAGAAAAAGCATACCTGGATTCAACTGCAAGGCTTCCAATTCTTTTCTTTTTTCCCCGTGGGTTAGTGGAAAATGTAACATTTGAGTAACATACTGATCTTTAGCTTAATTTCCCCTAATTTTGCAGAACCATCCTGCTTCACATCCCTATGATTCTATGTATTTGGTGTGTGTTTAGCATTTAACAGAACGTGAAATAATCTCAAGGATTCTCCACCAAATGGAACTGATTATGCAATGAAAATAAACTTGAGGAAGGTTCTGAGACATCACATAAAGTATTTTACTATGTTTCTGTAAGGCTCTTTGCATGTAGAAAGCAAGTAAGTTTGTTTTTTAAATAAAAATGGCCTCAAAAAAAAAAAAAAGCAAAATCTTATTCACTGTCTTTGAAGTGTGAGAAAAAAATTTTTTTTCATATGTTAAATGATGACTATGAAATTCAAAGGGGAGAATTACACCCTGAGTGGTGCCTGCCACGTGGATGGTCTGCTGTGCTTCAAAGCAGTTGGGTGCAGTAATTATGTACATAGACACTCTGATAGTGCTCAGTAGATACTGAACCTTTTGGACAGAACAGGCAGTTCTTAAATACCTGTCACCAACATTACACGGCAGAGCAAGATGGAACTGAAAGATTCTCATGTCAAGTCTTTCATATTGGTTCAACAAAGATGACTTCATCTGTGCAGTTAGTGTACAAGCTGTTCCCACTCATCTCATAGCTCCATGAGGAGAAACTTATTTTGACTTTGACTTGCCCTATTTTTCCTGCATACTGAATGTTGCAACCTTATGTCAACTTAAATTTCTTGGCCTAATAATTATAGCCAGCATTGAAAAACTCTTCCCTCAATTACTCGTGCAAACAAAATGAGGGGAAAATAAATTAAACACAGCCTTCTCATCCTCTTGTTACCACCCCTTCTTCACCTCACAAGCTGTGGTCAAAATGTTTCAGCACTTTTTTCATCTGTAAAATCAAACTCTTTTTCTGCTTAGTAATTAAATTTTTACAGAGCTTTGTTTTACTACTCTTATATTTTCATTGCTTTATTGCCCTGTTTGGGCAGTGTATTCCCTACATTTTTAAATCTTTTTTTTTTTCTTTCTTGTTTTTGGCTGCCCACATGGCTTGTGGAATCCCAGCTCCCTGAGCAGGGATTAAACCTCGACTCACGGCAGTGAAAACATGGAATCCCACCCACAGCAGTGAAAGCACTGAATTCTAAACACTGTACAGCCAGGGAACTCCCTAAAATCTTTGACTTAAAAGAAAGAAACGCTATGAAATTATTTTTTTTTCCCCATTCAGATTCTAATGTCTAAAGGGAGAAGTTTGAAGAGGCATGGACTTCTAGAAATATATGGCTATTATGAGACTTGTGTATATGAGAAATGAATTTTGACTTGATAGCTCATATACAAGAAAAATTTAAAAAACAAACATATTATGCCCCAGAGAAATCAGGAAATAGATTTGTGGCTTAATTTTGACTCATCAGTGAGCCTAAATAAACAGACTCACTGCTCTTTCCATCAAAATCTGAGAAGAAATATCCAAAAACCCTTTCAGACTTACCATTATTCCATATCTTGCTATGATAAGCCCTAGGAGTCTGGGGACTGTCAGCAAAGTTACTTCGAGTAGTGCCAATTTCTCCCAAGACTTAAAGGATCCATATTCATTATTCCAGAGTGAAAAATGGGAGTAGAATAAGGACAAAAAGTTGGGAAATGCTCCCTTTGAAAGTATCAGTAAAAAGTCACATATGCTATGGCTTGTAGGTGGCACTCTCACCCAATGCCATGTTACATTTTAATTTGGGGAGAATATGTTACCAAAAATTTTATTCTCATTTAAAAATGTATTTCCATTTAATTCCACATCTGATTTATAAAAAATGAGGGGGGAAAAGATTTTTTGCTCTTAGTGTTGGAATGATATATGTAGTTTTATTCTCATGTCATTCTACTTTTCAAAAGAGCAAATGTGCTAATAGAGACAAAAGAAGACCAGCTGTAGAGATGATGGAAGAAGCCGAAATGCTCACTATGTACTAATACAGTTATTAGCTTTGAACCAAATTTACTTTATCCTTATAAAGAGGATTTGATTTAGGGGATGATTTCACTGAAGACTTTTTTTTTTAGCATTTAGCCTGGTAGCCTGGAAGTAACAGAGTCAACATGCTATACTAGCCTTTTTTTTTTTTTTTTTTTTTTTAGCACTTTATTGTCTTCAGGCCATAAATTACAGAGTTAGACCAGAGCCAGGCTAACTTATTTTGGCAGATGAGGCATATGAAGCATTTCCTTTGAGGAAAACTTAGGCCACTGGGTTAGATCTCCATGTGATGGGTACACAGTTGATTAGAAATGCTGCTCAAGGAGGTATCAGTAGATACCTCTGTAAGTTAACCAGAGACACCTACAGTTTATGCAGGTTCTCTCTTAGGATCTTTTATTTTGTTCTTAAACATTTTCTTTTTACAAGTTAATTCTTATTTACTTTTATTTAAGTTTTGGTTGTGCACAGGCTTTCTCTGGTTGTGGTGAGTGGGGGTTACTCTGGCTGTGTTGCGCAGGCTTCTCATCACAGTGGCTTCTCTTGTTGTGGAGCGCAGGCTCTAGGGGCAGGGGCTTGAGTACTTGCAGCTCTGGGCTCAAGAGCACAGGCTCAATATTTGTGATGCATGGGCTCTGTTGCTCTGTGGCTTGTGGGTACTTCCTGGACCAGGGACTGAATCTGTGTCCACTGCCCCACCAGGGAAGTCTTTTCCTAAACATTTTAGAACTGATATGGATGAATGTTATCTACACCAAGATGAATATAGGAAAAAACAGGGTATATTTTGGAGAAGAGAATCAATAATGTTCTTGGCATATTAGGAAAATGTTTACAATTAAAAGAAGAAAAGTTCATTGAGGACAGTGTTGGGAGGAAAGAGGATCCCATTCATTCAAAAAAAATTATTGAATGCCTATGGTGTGCTAAGCACTGTTCTAGGTGGTAGCTGAATTTCCAGGAGCTCACAGAATAATTAAACATAAGGGTCTAAAGTTGACACATGAGGATTCCCAGGGACCACTGATGTTAAAGAACCTGCCTGCCAAAGAAGGAGACATAAGAGACATGGGTTTTATCCCAGGTTTGAGAACTGAGAAGATCCCCTCAGGGAGGAAATGACAACCCACTCCAGTATTCTTGCCTGGAGAATCCCAAGGACAGAGAAGCCTGGTGGGTTACAGTCCATAGGGCCACAAAGAGTCGGAAATGACTGAAGTGACTTAGCATGCACACAAAGTTGACACACTGAACTGCCACTTGGGTTTGTAGAGGATTAACAGGGACTACATGTACCCTTCCTCCTTAAACAACTGAAAAACTGGTCAAAATCTATGAAGCTGGTGTTCGGACATTGGAAAATAGGCAATTCAGGGCAGAGAAATTTCTGCCAAAAAGGAGGAAGAAAGCCTAAGATGAGTCTGATGAATGTTTCAGTTTACTGCCTGGGGAGTTCTCAGGTCCTGCATAGAGAAGGGGATACCAGCAGGCTGGGTGATCTCCCTGAGCTGCGGGACAGAGTTCAGGGATGCTCAGGCAGATAGACTTCACAGGGCATAGAACTTGAGAGAAGGAAGCTGCAATGAGAGAGTTCCAGATATCTTCAGAGGTTCTCCTTGAGTCTGCAGTTAAATAATAATTCCCAAATTTCACAATATTCAGGAAACTACCAACACTGGAGAAGAAACCATAGCAAAGGAGATGGTGGCTAAGTTCCCAGAGCACACACAGATCTGGGAATAGTTTGTTCCTGTTAGCTAGAATAGAAAGACTTCCAAACATACAAGGAACTGAGGGAGACTTCAGAAGCATATTGCCTCAATAGAAGGGCCAAATTAACCCTAAAGGCTGTTCTGCGCCCACCAAACAAAGCTGAAGAGCAAGTCTTGAAAATGTCAAACTCTTTCCAAGTAATTTAATTGCATCTTATTGGAAAGTACAAAAATATTTAAAGGATTACAAACATATCCAATACCCTCCAAAAATTAAACTTGCAAAGTCTGACATTAAAAATTACCAGATGTGCAATGAAGCAGGAATATAAGATTCAGTATGAGGAGAAAATCAATAGAAGCAGACTTAGAAATGATATAGATGGTGGAAATAGTAAAAGACATAAAACAGCTACTATAAATATATCCCATGTGTTCACGGAGTTGGGAGGAAAGCATGAGCATGACCAGAAGAGTAAAAGACCCAAGTCAAACATCTACAGTTGAAAAGCAAACTGGATGGGACACAGATTAATAGCAGATTTGACATGGCAAGAAAAGATCAGTGAATTTGAAGACTGCAATAGAAACTACCCAAAATGAAACACAGAGATTTAAAGACTGGAGAACATGAATAGACCATCAGTGAGCTATGGGACAACCCCAGCAGCCCAGCATATGTGTACTTGGAGTTCCAGAAGGTAAGGAGAGGCAAGTGGAGACAGACCAAATATTTAAAAGAAACAATGGCTGAACTTTTCCATGTTTGATAAAATTTGAAGCATGGCTTAGAAAAAGATCCAGGGGATTTTTTTTTTTTTTTTTTTTTACCATAGCTAGTTTTTTTAAAAATTATTTTTTGGCTGTGCTGGGTTTTTGTTGCTGTGAGGGCTTTTCTCTAGTTGCAGGACTACCCTTTGTTGTGGAGCACGGGCTCTAGGGCACTCAGGCTCTAGTAGTTGCAACACGTGGGCTCAGTAGTTGTAGCTCCCCAACTCTAGGGCACAGGCTCAACAGTTGTGGTGCTGGGCTTAGTTGCTCCACAGCATGTGGGATCTTCCAGGACCAGGGATGGAACCCACATTTCTTCCATTGGCAGGCAGATTCTTTTCCACTGAGCCACCAGGGAAGCCATCAGCAGCCCTTTTAAAATTATTTTTATTATACAAAGCACTATCTCAGAAGCCCCTTTAGGTAGAAGGCTCTCCCTCTGCTTCTCCATCTTTTCTGCTTAGCATAGGCTTTTTTAAAAAAACTATAAATTAATTTATTTTAATTGGAGGCTAATTACAATATTGTAGTGGTTTTGCCATACATTGACATGAATCTGCTACAGGTGTACATGTGTTCTCCATCATGAACCACCCTCCCACCTCCCACCCCATCCAATCCCTCTGGGTCATCCCAGTGCACTAGCCCCAAGCACCCTGTCTCATGCATTGAACCTGGACTGGCGATCTGTTTCACATATGACAATATACATGTTTCAATGCCATTCTCCCAAATCATCCCACCCTCGCCCTCTCCCACAGAGTCCAAAAGACTGTTCTATACATCTATGTCTCTTTTGCTGTCTCACATATAGGGTTGTCGTTACCATTTTTCTAAATTCCATATATATGTGTTAGTATACTGTATTGGTGTTTTTCTTTCTGGCTTACTTCACTCTGTATAATAGGCTCCAGTTTCATCCACCTCATTAGAACTGATTCAAATGTATTCTTTTTGATGGCTGAGTAATATTCAATTGTGTATATGTACCACAACTTTCTTATCCATTTGTCTACTGATGGACATCTAGGTTGCTTCCATGTCCTGGCTATTATGAACAGTGCTGCGATGAATATTGGGGTACACGTGTCTGTTTTAATTCTGGTTTCCTCGGTGTGTATGCCCAGCAGTGGGATTGCTGGGTCATATGGCAGTTCTATTTCCAGTTTTTAAAGCAATCTCCACACTGTTCTTCATAGTGGCTGTACTAGTTTGCATTCCCACCAACAGTGTAAGAGGGTTCCCTTTTCTCCACACCCTCTCCAGCATTTATTGCTTGTAGACTTTTGGATAGCAGCCATTCTGCCTGGGGTGAAATGGTACCTCACTGTGGTTTTGATTTGCATTTCTCTGATAATGAGTGATGTTGAACATCTTTTAATGTGTTTGTTAGCCATCTGTATGTCTTCTTTGGAGAAATGTCTTTTTAGTTCTTTGGCCCATTTTTTTGACTGGGTCATTTATTTTTCTGGAATTGAGCTGCAGGAGTTACTTGTATATTTTTGAGATTAATTTTTTGTCAGTTGCTTCGTTTGCTATTATTTTCTCCCATTCTGAAGGCTGTCTTTTCACCTTGCTTATAGTTTCCGTTGGTGTGCAGAAGCTTTTAATTTTTATTAGGTCCCATTTGTTTATTTTTGTTTTTATTTTCAATACTCTGGGAAGTGGGTCATAGAGGATCCTGCTGTGATTTATGTCAGAGAGTGTTTTGCCTGTGTTCTCCTCAAGGAGTTTTATAGTTTCTGGTCTTACGTTTAGAGCTTTAATCCATTTTGAGTTTATTTTTGTGTATGGTGTTAGAAAGTGTTCTCGTTTCATTCTTTTACAAGTGGTTGACCAGTTTCCCCAGCAATGTTTGTTCAGAGATTGTCTTTTCTCCATTGTCTTGCCTCTTTGTCAAAGATAAGATGTCCATAGGTGCATGGATTTATCCCTGGGCTATTTTGTTCCATTGATCTATATTTCTGTCTTTGTGCCAGTACCATACTGTCTTGATGACTGTGGCTTTGTAGTAGAGCCTGAAGTCAGGTAGGTTGATTCCTCCAGTTCTATTCTTCTTTCTCAAGATTGCTTTGGCTATTCGAGGTTTTTTTGTATTTCCATACAAATTGTGAAATTATTTGTTCTAGTTCTGTGAAAAATACCGTTGGTAGCTTGATAGGGATTGCATTGAATCTACAGATTGCTTTGGGTAGTATACTCATTTTCACTATATTGATTCTACCAATCCAAGAACATGGTATATTTCTCCATCTATTTGTGTCCTCTTTGATTTCTTTCACCAGTATTTTATAGTTTTCTATATATATGTATTTTGTTTCTTTAGGTAGAAATATTCCCAAGTATTTTATTCTTTTCATTGCAATGGTGAATGAAATTGTTTCCTTAATTTCTCTTTCTGTTTTCTCATTGTTAGTGTATACGAATGCAAGAAATTTCTGTGTGTTAAATTTATATCCTGAAACTTTACTATATTCAATGATTAGCTCTAGTAATTTTCTGGTTGAGTCTTGAGGGTTTTCTATGTAAAGGATCATGTCATCTGCAAACAGTGAGAGTTTTCTTTTCGAATCTGGATTCCTTTTATTTCTTTTTCTTCTCTGATTGATGTGGCCAAAACTTCCAAAACTATGTTGAATAATAGTGGTGAGAGTGGGCACCCTTGTCTTGTTCCTGACTTTAGGGGAAATGTTTTCAATTTTTCACCATTGAGAATAGTGCGTTTGTCATATATAGCTTTTATTATGTTGAGGTATGTTTCTTCTATTACTGCTTTCTGGAGGGTTTTTATCATAAATGGGTGTTGAATTTTGTCAAAAGCTTTCTCTGCATCTATTGAGATAATCATATGGTTTTTATATTTCAATTTGTTAATGTGGTGTTTTACATTGATTTGCGGATATTGAAGAATCCTTGCATCCCTGGGATAAAGCCCACTTGGGCATGATGTATGATCTTTTTAATATGTTGTTGAATTCTATTTGCTAGGATTTTGTTAAGGATTTTTGCATCTATGTTCATCAGTGATATTGGCCTATAGTTCTCTTTTTTTGTGGCATCTTTGTCAGCTTTTGGTATTAGGGTGCTGGTGGCCTCATGGAGTGAGTTTGGAAGTTTACCTTCCTCTGCAATTTTCTGGAAGAGTTTGAGTAGGATAGGTGTTAGCTCTTCTCTAAATTTTTTGTAGAATTCATCTGTGAAGCCGTCTGGTCCTGGGCTTTTGTTTGCTGGAAGATTTCTGATTACAGTTTCAATTTCTGTGCTTGTGATGGGTCTGTTAAGATTTTCTATTTCTTCCTGGTTCAGTTTTGGAAAGTTGCACTTCTCTAAGAATTTGTCCATTTCTTCCAAATTGTCCATTTTATTGGCATATAGTTGCTGATAGTAGTCTCCTATGATCCTTTGTATTTCTGTGCTGTCTGTTGTGATCTCTCCATTTTAATTTCTAATTTTGATGATTTGATTCTTCTCCCTTTGTTTCTTGATGAGTCTGGCTAATGGTCTTTTAATTTAATTTATTTATTTATTAACTTTTGGCTTTGTTGATTTTTGCTATGGTCTCTTTTGTTTCTTTTGCATTTATTTCTGCCCTAGTTTTTAAGATTTCTTTCCTTCTATTAACCCTGGGGTTCTTAATTTCTTCTTTTACTATTTGCTTTAGGTTTAGAGTTAGGTTATTTATTTGACTTTTTTCTTGTTTCTTAAGGTAAGCTGGTATTGCTATGAACCTTCCCCTTAGCACTGCTTTTACTGAGTCCCATAGGTTTTGGGTTGTAGTGTTTTCATTTTCATTCATTTCTATGCAGATTTTGATTTCTTGTATGATTTGTTGGTTATTCAGCAGCGTGTTGTTCAGCCTCCATATGTTGGTATTTTTAATAGTTTTTCTCCTATAATTGACATCTAATCTTACTGCAATGTGGTCAGAAAAGATGCTTGGAATGATTTCAATTCTTTTGAATTTACTAAGGCTAGATTTATGGCCCAGGATGTGATCTATCCTGGAGAAGGTTCCCTGTGCACTTGAGAAAAAGGTGAAATTCATTGTTTTGGGGTGAAATGTCCTATAGATATCAATTAGGTCTAACTGATCTATTGTATCATTTAAAGTTTGTGTTTCCTTGTTAATTTTCTGTTAATTGATCTATCCATAGGTGTGAGTGGGGTATTAAAGTCTCCCACTATTATTGTGTTACTGTTAATTTCCCCTTTCATACTTGCTAGCATTTGTCTTACATATTGCAGTGTTCCTATATTGGGTGCATACATATTTATAATTGTTATATCTTCTTCTTGGATTGATCCTTTGATCATTATGTAGTGTCCTTCTTTCTCGCTTTTCACAGCCTTTATTTTAAAGTCTATTTTATCTGATATGAATATTGCTACTCCTGTTTTCTTTTGGTCTCTATTTGCATGGAATAACTTTTTCCAGCCCTTCACTTTCAGTCTGTATGTGTCCCTTGTTTTGAGGTGGATCTCTTGTAGACAGCATATATAGGGGTCTTGTTTTTATATCCATTCAGCCAGTCTTTGTCTTTTGGTTGGGGCATTCAATCCATTTACATTTAAGGTAATTATTGATAAGTATGATCCCGTTGCCATTTACTTTATTGTTTTGGGTTTGAGTTTATACACCCTTTCTGTGTTTCCTGTCTAGAGAAGATCCTTTAGCATGTGTTGGAGAGCTGTTTTGGTGGTGCTGAATTCTCCCAGCTTTTGCTTGTCTGTAAAGCTTTTGATTTCTCCTTCATATTTGAGTGAGATCCTTTCTGGGTACAGTAATCTGGGCTGCAGGTTTCTCTCTTTCATCACTTTAAGTATGTCCTGCCATTCCCTCCTGGCCTGAAGAGTTTCTATTGAAAGATCAGCTGTTATCCTTATGGGAGTTCCCTTGTGTGTTGTTTGTTGTTTTTCCCTTGCTGCTTTTAATATTTGTTCTTTGTGTTTGATCTTTGTTAAGTTGATTAATATGTGTATTGGGGTGATTCACCTTGGGTTTACCCTTATAGGACTCTCTGGGTTTCTTGGACTTGGGTGGCTATTTCCTTCCCCACTGTAGGGAAGTTTTCAACTATTATCTCCTCAAGTATTTTCTCATGGTCTTTCTTTTTGTCTTCTTCTTCTGGGACTCCTATGATTCTAATGTTGGGGTGTTTGACCTTGTCCCAGAGGTCTCTGAGATTGTCCTCATTTCTTTTCTTTTTTCTTTTTTCCTCTCTGCTTCATTTATTTCTACCATTTTATCTTCTACCTCATTTATCCTATCTTCTGCCTCTGTTATTCTACTGTTGGTTCCCTCCAGAGTGTTTTGATCTCATTTATTGCATTATTCATTATTGATTGATGCTTTTTTATTTCTTCTAGGTCCTTGTTATGCAGATGACACAACCCTTATGGCAGAAAGTGAAGAGGAACTAAAAAGCCTCTTGATGAAAGGGAAAGAGGAAAGCTCAACATTCAGAAAATGAAGATCATGGCATCCAGTCCCATCACTCCATGGGAAATAGACGGGGAAACAGTGGAAACAGTGTCAGACTTTACTTTTTGGCGCTCCAAAATCACTGAAGATGGTGATTGCAGCCATGAAATTAAAAGACGCTTCCTCCTTGGAAGAAAAGGTATGACCAACCTAGATAGCATATTCAAAAGCAGAGACATTACTTTGCTGACTAAGGTCCGTCTAGTCAAGGCTATGGTTTTTCCAGTAGTCATGTATGGATGTGAGAGTTGGACTGTGAAGAAGCCTGAGCACCAAAGAATTGATGCCTTTGAACTGTGGTGTTGGAGAAGACTCTTGAGAGTCCCTTGGACTGCAAGGAGATACAACCAATCCATTCTGTAGGAGATCAGCCCTGGGACTTCTTTGGAAGGAATGATGCTAAAGCTGAAACTCCAGTACCTTGGCCACCTCATGAGAAGAGTTGACTCATTGGAAAAGACTTTGATGCTGGGAGGGATTGGGGGCAGGAGGAGAAGGGGACGACTGAGGATGAGATGGCTGGATGGCATCAGGGACTCGATGAACGTGAGTCTGAGTGAACTCCGGGAGTTGGTGATGGACAGGGAGGCCTGGCGTGCTGCGATTCATGGGGTCGCAAAGAGTCGGACACGACTGAGTGACTGAACTGAACTAAACCTTTCTTGCATCTTCTCAATCCTTGTCTCCAGGCTATATCTGTAACTCCATTTTGTTTTCAAGATTTTGGATCATTTTCACTATCATTATTCAGAATCCTTTATCAGGTAGATGCCCTATCTCTTCCTCTTTTGTTTGGTTTGGTGGGCAATTATCCTGTTCCTTTACCTGCTGAGTGTTTAACTGCCTTTTTATCTTGTTTACATTGCTGTATTTGGGTTGGCCTTTCTGTATTCTGGCAGTTTGTGGTTCCTCTTTATTGTGGAGGTTCCTTGCTTCGGGTGTGGTTGGATGGGTGGCTTGTCAAGGTTTCCTGGTTAGGGAAGCTTGTGTCAGTGTTCTGGTGGGTGGAGCTGGATTTCTTCTCTCTGCAGTGCAATGATGTGTCCACTGGTGGGTTCTGAGATTTCAGTGGGTTTGGTGTGACTTTGGGAGCCTGTATATTGAAACTCAGGGCTATGTTCCTTTGTTGCTGGAGAATTTGCATGGTATTTCTTGCTCTAGAACTTGCTGGCCCTTGGGTGGTGCTTGGTTTCAGTGTAGGTATGGAGGCTTTTGATGAGCTCCTATCAATAATGTTCTCTGGAGTCAGGAGTTCTCTGATGTTCTCAGGATTTGGACTTAAGCCTCATGCCTCTGGTTTTCAGTCTTATTCTTACAGTAGCCTCAAGACTTCTCCATCTATACATAACCAATGATAAAACATCTAGTTTAATGATGAAAAGTTTCTCCACAGTGCGGGACACCCAGAGAGGTACACAGAGTTACATGGAGAAGAGAAGAGAAGATGGAGGAGGGAGATAGAGGTGACCAGGAGGAGAAGGGGGGGAATCAAAAGGGGAGAGAGCAAGCTAGCCAGCTATCTCTTCCCTATGTCTTCTCCACAGTCTGGATCCCTCAGAGATGTTCACGGAGTTACACAGAGAAGAGAAGAGGGAGGAAGGAGACAGAGGTGGCCAGGAGGATAAAAGGGGGAATCAAAAGGAGAGAGACAGATCCAGCCAGTAATCAGTTCCCTAAGTGTTCTCCATAGCCCGGAACACACAAAGAGATTCACAGAGTTGGGCAGAGAAGAGAAGGGGGAGGGAGGAGACAGAGGCAACCTGGTGGAGAAAAAGGAGTCAAAGGGGGGAGAGAGCAATCAAGCCAGTAATCTCACTCCCAAGTAAAAATGGGTACTGAAGATTGTGTTCTTAAAGGTACAAAATTGTACCCTCCTGGTTAATGTCAACCATCCAGAATCCCAAGAAGCCTTGGTTAGCAACAAAGCCTGCTTGCAGTTGGTAGATGATGCCTCTCTGGGGCCAGGATTGCCCCCCTTCCAGCTATGGCTGCCCTCACCTGCCTGTCTCCAGTGGGGGATGGGCCGGTCCACAGCCGGCTAGCTCTGCTCAGTCCTTTGTTCTGTGAGTGGGCCTGGCAATGTCTTCAGTTCAGTTCAGTTCAGTTCAGTCGCTCAGTCGTGTCTGACTCTGCGACCCCATGAATCGCAGCACGCCAGGCCTCCCTGTCCATCACCAACTCCCAGAGTACACTCAGATTCATGTCCATCAAGTCAATGATGCCATCCAGCCATCTCATCCTCGGTCATCGCCTTCTTCTCCTGCCCCCAGTCCCTCCCAGCATCAAAGTCTTTTCCAATGAGTCAACTCTTCGCATGAGGTGGCCAAAGTACCGGAGTTTCAGCTTTAGCATCATTCCTTCCAAAGAAGTCCCAGGGCTGATCTCCTACAGAATGGATTGGTTGTATCTCCTTGCAGTCCAAAGGGACTCTCAAGAGTCTTCTCCAACACCACAGTTCAAAGGCATCAATTCTTTGGTGCTCAGGCTTCTTCACAGTCCAACTCTCACATCCATACATGACTACTGGAAAAACCATAGCCTTGACTAGACGGACCTTAGTCAGCAAAGTAATGTCTCTGCTTTTGAATATGCTATCTAGGTTGGTCATACCTTTTCTTCCAAGGAGGAAGCGTCTTTTAATTTCATGGCTGCAATCACCATCTTCAGTGATTTTGGAGTGCCAAAAAGTAAAGTCTGACACTGTTTCCACGGTTTCTCCATCTATTTCCCATGAAGTGATGGGACCGGATGCCATGATCTTTGTTTTCTGAATGTTGAGCTTTAAGCCAACTTTTTCACTCTCCTCTTTTACTTTCATCAAGAGGCTTTTTAGTTCCTCTTCACTTTCTGCCATAAGGGTGGTGTCATCTGCATATCTGAGGTTACTGATATGTCTCCCAGCAATCTTGATTCCAGCTTATGTTGGCAATGTCTTAGGTTTGGGCTTTTTGTGGGATAGCTATCCCACAGTCTGGGTTGCTATCTCAAGTAGTTCCCTCAGATTGCCTTCAGGGCATTCAGACCTTGTCCTTACCCTAAGCAATGCAGCCCGTGCCTCCCTGTCCAGCCCCTGCTTGCTAGTGGCAGATGCGAGTGTCTGGGCTGCTTCTCTGCTGGGAGTTGCCGTTTGGCACGTAATCTGTGGGGTTTATTTATTTATTTAGTTTTCCTCCCAGTTATGTTGCCCTCTGAGATTCCAAGGCTTGCCACAGACCCACCAGTGAGAGTGTTTCCTGGTGCTTGGAAACCTCTCTTTTTTAAGACTCCCTTCCCAGGACAGATCTCCTTCCCTACCTCTTTTGTCTCTTTTTATCAAAAGATAAAAATTATATTTTGTCCTACCTCCTTTCGAAGACAATGGGCTGCCTTTCTGGGTGCCTGATGTCCTCTGCCAGCATTTAGAACTTGTGGAATTTGCTCAGCATTCAAATGTTTTTCTGATGAATTTGTGGGGGAGAAAGTGGTCTCCCTGTTCTGTTCCTCCACCATCTTAGGACTGCCCCCCAGCACAGACTTTTAAGATCCAGCAGATCCAGCTCAAATCCCACAGTCTCTCCAAAAGTTCCCAGTCCCATGCAACTGATTTCATCCTTTCCTGACATGGATCCCTTTTAACTACCATTTGTTTTCACAATTAATCATGCTGACAGGAGTTCTTGCATAGTTGTTTCTATTGGTAGCAGTGTGTGTGTGTGTGTGTGTGTGTGTGTGTGTGTGTGTGTGTATGTTCAGTCGTGTCTGACTCTTTGCAACCTTCCAGGCTCCTCTGTCCATGGGATTCTCCAGTCAAGANGGTAGCAGTGTGTGTGTGTGTGTGTGTGTGTGTGTGTGTGTGTGTGTGTGTATGTTCAGTCGTGTCTGACTCTTTGCAACCTTCCAGGCTCCTCTGTCCATGGGATTCTCCAGTCAAGAATAACTGGAGTGAGTTGCCATGTTTGTGTTTTTCTTCCACCCAAGCTCTGGATTCTATCCCTTCTACCTTCAGAATAGTCTCTTCTTTTCTTATTCAGATAACTACTATTGCTAAAAAAAATTTAAAGATTTAACGACTAAAACCTTCCCATGTTCCTTCCACCCTACTTGACTCCTAGCTATTGTTTCATCTCTTCCTCTTCTCAACTAAATCTCTGAAAAGATTCTCCTTTTTTTCCTCAGTGCCACTTACACCTCCATCCACTGCTTTATGGTTTTACCCTCACCACTTTCCTAAAATTGTTCTCATAAAGGTCTCTGGTTACCTGTTGCTGTTGTTCAGTTGCCCAGTTGCCTTTTTGCTACCAAATCCAGCAGATTCTTTAAGCTTTAATCTTTGTTTATTCAACAAAAGTTATTAAATATATGCTGTGCACATGGAGCTGGAAATATGATGGTAAGAAGTACAGAAGTCCTCCTAGAGCTCAAGTCTGGCACGGAAGTCAATTAAGTAACAAGATATGGCCTTGGTTGATGGTGGCTGCTCCCTCCCATCTGAACAACTCTTTGATATTGGCTTCTGAGATGCCATCTTTTCTGGATCCTCTTTACCTAATTCTGACTGTACCTTAATGGCCTTTTGCTGGCCTGCTCTTCCTCTACCTGTCACGTGAGTACAGGGGTTCCTTTCCCTCTGGTTCCTTCCTTGGCAGCCTTCTGAATCTATATCTCAAGTTTCCACATGATCTCATCCAGGTCCATGGTTCCATCTTTGTACTACAGGCTGTACAACCAAACATATATCTTCAGTCCAGAGTTTTCTCCTAACCTCCAGACTTGCTCTGCTGAACAGCTTCATGTGAATGTCCACAAGTGGTCCAAAATAAACAAGTCTCAAATTGAATTATTATTTACCCTAAATTTGTTCTCCTTTGTAGTCCTTAAATTAGTACATGGTACCTTGTCATCATAGCCTTAAACCTTGGCATCATCCTTAATTTCTCTGTTCTTCAAATCTCACAACCAGTTGGTCATCAAATTATATTGATTTGCTTCGATGGGTCTCAAATGAGTCTTTATTCCTATAGCCAGTGCCTTAATTAAATCTTATAATTTCTCTTTTGGATCCATTAGTCATACTTCCCTGCTTCTGGCCTTGGCTTCTTTCAGTCAGGTCCATACATCAAAGTAGATGCATCTAAAGTGGAATCCAATTATGTCACTTCCATATCTCGAACTGAATATCTTTTGATAGCTCTCCACAGATGTCCAGATAAAACTCAAAACTCACATCGTGACCCATAATGCCCCAACTGCCCGCCTCCTCTCTCTTTTCATCCATAATTACTCAGTTCCTTGGATGCCTCATAGTGTCTCATATATCCTAGTATTTGTCCTTGAACCTCTTTCTACTGATCTTGCCCTCTCTTCATGGCATTCTTCAACACTCATATCACCCACTGCTCCACCTAAACAATTTCCCGGATACTTCCCTTCTCCAAGGTGAGATTAGATGTCCTTCCTCAGTACATCCATAAAATATTCCACATGTATTCTCTGTGGAACATTCATCTTTTAAAAATTTTTTATTTTAATTAATTTATTTATTTGACTGATCTGGGTCTTAGTTGTGGCACATGGGATCTTTAGTAGTGGCATGTGAACTCTTAGTTGTATCATGTGGGATATAGTTTCCTGGCCAAGGATTGGATCCAGGTCCCCTGCATTGGGAGTAGCCACAGGACCACCAGGGAAGCCTCATCAGTATTTTGGATTTTAATCCTTTTAATAGGTATGTGGTATAATCACATTGTAGTTTTAATTTGCAATTTCTTAATGATATATGATGATGAGCAATTTTCATATTTTTATTAGACATCTGTATATCTTCTATAATAACAGATTCAATTTGCTAAGATATTTTAAAGAATATTTACCTCTGTTTTCATGAAGGTTATTAGTCTATAGTCTTATTACAATGTCTGTCTGCTTTGGGTATCCTATTAATTTTGGTCTCACAGAATGAACTGGGAAGTGGTTTTTCCTTTCCAATGTTCTGGAAGAGTTTGTGTAGAACTGGCATTATTTCTTCTGTAAATGTTTGGGAGGTTTCACCAATGAATACATGTGAGTGTCCAGTTTTCTTTATGGGAATCTTTTCAACTATACATTCAATTTCTTTTATAAATATAAGGCTATTCAAACTATTTATTTCTTTTGGGGTGATTTTTGATAGTTTGTGTCTTTCATGGAATTTTGTCATAGATTTTACCCTTGGGGTTTTAAAAATTTTGCTCCTTAGATACTCTGTGTTTATATAGGCCATTTAATTTAAAAACTATGCTGACAGTTTCTTAGAATTTTCTAAGGTTTGATTTGGAAAATTAGACTGATAGCNACTGATAGATTAAGCACTTCTGTTTATATAAATCAACCTGTTTTCTTTTTTTACATCTCTTGGGGTAGTCATTCAACTCCTCTGGGCTTCAAGTTATTCACTGATAAAAATGAGGCAATTAGACTAGATATTTTGCTAACATTTCTTCTAGAATGTTATTATTCCAATACTTAGAACTTACCATGAAAAAAGCTTGTGATGTTAACTGTGAATCAAAGTATTTATTTTTAAAGTGCTTTAATCTAATTATGTTAGTTTAAACATAAGTATACACAGATACCTAGTAAATATTTTGTAGAGAGTGTGAAATGAGTTTTTTCCAAATTTATTTATTTGTAAGCTGCCAATTGAAAGTAATATTGTTTGGGGAAGAGAAGAAATGGGGTCACAAATAAAATTGTTACACTCCATGTTCCAAAGGAAGATAAATGCTTAATTTAAAGCTATCTATCTGAAAGCGAAGTCAGAGGGACACTTGCTTTAGTGTCAGTTCTTTTGTTTATTAATCTTACTAAAAGAAAGGTAAAATGGAATGATTTTGAAAGGATACCTTGGCACCATTGCAGCATTTGTTTAAAGTACAGGGTTAAATTGTGGGAATTTAAGTTCTTCAGGAATTCTGGAAATCAAGTTTGTTTTGGGGAAGAACTTGATCAGAAACAAAACAGTTTTCACTGGATGTTACATTGTCTGGGCACTCTTCACCAGCACATGGACACAATTTATTCTTTGATGAGAGCCATGCTCTAGTTCAGATAAAAAAGTTTCAAAGAGGATCTTGGTAGGATATATTTAAAAGGAAACCTTTAAAAATCATATTATGATTACAACATACTATATAAAGATATAGATTGGTGATGGAAAGGGAGGCCTGGTGTGCTGCAATTCATGGGGTTGCAAAGAGTCGGACATGACTGAGCAACTGAACTGAACTGAAGTCATTGTTTCTCCTTTGCTCATTCTTGGAAGATTTTTAAAACTAAAAATTAAAAATTTCAATGAAAAGGTTCTGGAAATCTTGAGGGTGGCTTACTATTCAGTTTGTCTTTCTATTCCAGAAGAAAATTATACATTTTAAATAAAGGTAAGTTCAGGTTGGGCTTCCCAGGTAGCGCTAGTGGCAAAGAACCTGCCTGTCAATGCAGGAGATGTAAGAGACACGGGTTCAATCCCTGGCTAGGGAAGATCCCTGGAGGAGGGCATGGCAACCCACTCCAGTACTCTTGCCTGGAGAATCCCATGCATGGACAGAGGAGACTGGTGAGCAACAGTCCATTCGGTCGCACAGAGTCAGACACAATTGAAGCAACTTAGCCCACACAGGTTCAGGTTAGTGTTCAGGTGTTTTGGAAGCTGTAGTGGATGTTGGTAGTGCCTTGAAACACCTCCCCCAGGCCCACGTTAGACTTCAGCCACAGGTAGTGGACAGTTCACCTCAACCTCAGACTCATCTCTCACTGATAACCACCCCCTTCAAATGAATGCCCCATCTCTCCACTTCCCAACAGTGTCCCTTTCCAGGTCATGGGAGCCCTTGAGGCCTCAACGCAAATGTATCCCCAAAGTGGAGAGGAGAAATGTCCTCAACTAATGGGTCCAGACTAGTGGATATACAATCCAACCTCTAGTTCTTCTGGTGGACAGTTCTGAGAAGCACCTGCTCATTTCTAAAGGGGTGCTGGGCATGTCCCTGGTGGCTCAGTGGTAAAGAATCCACCTGCCAATACAGAAGAAGTGGATTTGATCCCTGATCTGGGGAGATCCCACATGCTGTGGAGCAACTAAGCCCCATGCACCACAACTACTGAGCCTGTGCTCTAGAGCCTGGGAGCCACAACTACTGAAGCCCGAGTGCCCTAGAGCCTGTGCTACTCAACAAGAGAGGCCACAGCAAGGAGAAGCCCATGCATCACAACTAGAGAGTAGCCCCCACTCACTGCAACTAGATGAAAGCCCAGGCTGCAACAAAGAGCCAGCACAGCCAATACATAAATAAATAAATAGGTGCTTGTCCTGGAATCAAGTCCCAAATGCTCCCAACAAAAATCTTGATAATACATCCTTGTGTTACATTTTCTTCCCTCTCTCATTCTTTCTGCCCTCCTACTCCCTAGGATTAATTCCCAGATCAACTACTTGTACCCATATGTTTGTCTCAAGGTCTGTTTCGGAGGACTATAACACACGACTTTGGTTAGAGAGTGATCCTCACAAACAGACCATGAGGATGGGATTCTGGAAGGGGATCACTTACCTCACTGATAGGATAAGCAGGGTGGTGGTAATCCCTGGCCTGCATCTCAATTCCTGGGAATCTCACCTGGGATGGAATGAAACAAGAAGAAATGGGTTATCCAGTATCTCTGTCCCTAGAATGTTTTGGGGGTAAAGGATTGTGAAATTTGTTAGCATTTGTTAACTGCCTTGGAAGCCTTGAAAAAAGAAAGTAACAAATTCTTATCAGCCAACTGTCAAATTAGGGCACACTGAAAGCCAGAATATCACCTTGGCAGTGTTTAGAGTAACCAATATCTCCTTAGCCATAGGACTTCCATAGTGATAATCAGGCTCAGAGTGTAATTTTAAGGGTGGCAGAGCTGCAAAGGAGATGAAATTTGCAGCTTGCACAAGTCTTCTTTGCTAGTATCATAGCTCTGATAGCAAAGGACAGGGACTGATGCTTGGGTTAAGACGATTTTGGGAAATGTGCTTGAACAGCTTGAATTCCTGGTTTTCTCTGAATCTTCCACACCAGACAAAGCAGCTCTTTCTCCCTTTCTAGAGAAGAACAGCCTCCCCTTAGCTGGAGACTATGCAGTGGCCACCTGAAGTAAATGTCTTGTAAGATGACTCTGATGACCTCAAAAGTGAACTACTTTCCTCCCATTGCCATGAGAATAACTAATGCCAAGTCTGAGCTGAGAGAGAAAACGTAGTTCTTGATTTGGGAACAGATAGCTTTTACTGAAAGAACTGTAGGAACTGGCTAATAATTACTGGCAGGAGTTTGGAGAACATGTGTGGGAATAGATCTTGAATGTGCTGGACCAGAGTGGCAGAATATAAGACTGGATAGAGGAGAGTTTATTGATATGGGAACACTCTCATGATTTAAGATTTAACAACCTGGCAAGGACAGTAGGTGCTAACAGGGTATTGGAATGACTTCTTGAAATTTGGTGGCCTACACCAAATGAGATGGAGATGCTGGAATTGCCTTGTCAAAGTACTAAAGAAGAGGTTAATGACTCAAAGAGGCAGGAATGTTAGAATGGATTTATGTCATGTGTTGAGAAAACTAGCCTACTGTTTTCCCAGGAAGAGCCCAGAGACTACTCTGTTTACTAAGGCATTAAAGACTGTATTAATGAGAATGGTAACAATATCATTGAGAAAATTAGAATTATCTAGACCAGAACTCACAGTTGGAAATGATGTTACAAGATTGGGCTCTCTTGCATTAATTGAGAAGATAGAGTAATGGCAGGGGGCAGGTAGTATTCCAAATATCTCTGGCAAAGTAGCAGCAAAGCTGAAGGGGCAACTGAGGTTCCTTGATGTGTAGGGAGCACAGTGTACCTCATGTTCAAGGTGGAAGGCAGTAGACTAGAGTGTAGTTTTACTTATAAAACCCAAAAAAGCAAGAGCTGATTAGCAGAAAATTGATGTCAACTGTTATATAATGGAAAAGTGTTATCCTATAACTATTATTTTATGTCCATCGGTTGAAAAGGTGGCCAGTGCTCTTTGAAGGATGCTATCTAAGCCACTACAAATATATAGAATAAATATTTGCCCACTTTCTCTAGAGTACCATAAACAACTTATCAAAGTAACTTTACAATGCAACCATTTCAAAGGTAGTTGGATAAAAGGGCTGAATTGATTTGATACCAAGTGATCTAAAATGTCATGTCCCACACTTAAGAGTGGGAACATATGGATGCCAGGTAATAAATGAAGTCCTGGCTCCAGTCCATCTTACAGTAGTTTCAATTGATCCAGATGGGTCCCTGTAGCAGTCAGTTGGGTCCCTGAAATTTTCTTAACAGTTTTACATTGGTTCCCTGCTATGTGGAATAAAACCCATATGGTGGGGAGGATCAGGCAGAAATCTCTAAAATTGTACTCCTTTCCCCCAAGTAAGATAGTAATCCAAAACCAATATTGCACTCTGAGTAGAACTGCAGAGATGGGCACCACCTTCAAAGATGTAAAGAATGCAGAGGTGGCACCTTCTGCATTCACCTGTAAGGCCCCTGCTCAAACCACAGCATCATGATAGGAGACAGCTGACTACCGTAAACTCAACAAAGTGTCAGAACTGATTGTGGCTGCCATGACAGTTAATATATTTTTTTCTGGAACGTATCAATGCAAGCTCTTGCATGGCACGTGGCTGCTGATTTGACAAACTTTTTTTTCCCCCCCAATCATTAAGAACATCAAAAGTGCTTACATTAACATAGGAAGGATAGCACAATGTATGTTAACCTATTGTCACTCTCCTCTTCTCTTTTCCACAGGGGTCTGCAGGTATCTTGTTCATCTTTTTATTCCACAGAACCTCATTCTGTTCCCCTATGCTGATAAATCAGGCTAATCAGATCTGGTGAAAAGGAAGTGGAAAAGACTCCTGGTGCTCTATAAGACACACACAAGCCAGAGAATGGAAGATTCAGACCCTGCAGATTTTAGGGGTCCAATGGTCTGGAGGATGCTGGGACATGCCCTCCAAGTTAAGGATAAGTTGTTGAACTTGCACCCTCTACCATTAAGACGGTAACTTTGACTCTTGAAGTTAAATGCTGCTCTCACTCATATTTGGGGAAGAGTGGAAGCTTCTCGTTTGAAGTGGGACTCAGAACAAGAGAGAGTACTCTGCTGCAGGCTCAGGCTGTGATGCAAGCAGCTCTCCTGTTCAGGCTATATGACAGATTATCAATGCTACAAATATATGTGGTAGGACATTTTATGCCATCTCTGACAAGCTCCAACGGAAGACTAACAGTACAGCCATTAGGTTCTGGAACAGAGGCCTGCCCTCTCATTGTTTGAAAAGCAACCCTTGGCATGCCTCTGTGCCTAACAGACTCTCAGAATCTGCTCCCATATGACATCAAGTTATGAACCAGAGCTACCCATCATGAGCTAGGTGTCAGGTTCATCAAATCATAAGGTCAGATAGTAACAGTAACAATCCATTATTTGATGCAAATGATACATCTGGGATCAAGCCTGAGTAAGTCCAGAGGGCACATGTAAGTTACATAGACAGTAGCCTAGGTTCCCGTATCATTTACTTCTCATGCAGTGATGTATCTCCTTAACCTACTCCTGTGATCCATGGAGAACCCGCTATGGTCGGTTGTATTTATTGCTGCAATAACATTTTGTAATAACCAAAAAATCTTTGATACTCAACCATGAGCATTCATTATTGCGGTGTCAAGGGCCAGCTGGGAATTGGCTAGGGAGGTTTTCTGATCTTGGCTGGGCTTTCTCACATCCTGGGATTAGCTGTTAAGTCACTAGAACAACTTAGTTCTGCTCCATGCATCTCTTTCTCCATCAGACTATCCCAGTCATGTTTCCATATCAGTGGCAGAAGCATGAGAGAAGGCAGACCAATCACTCAAGAATTTTTCAAGGTTTTGCTTGGATCAGATTTATTAACATTCTATTGACCCAAAGAAATCACATGTCTGAGTTCAAAGTCTCAAGTGAGGCAGAATGTTCCACCCAGAAAGCAAAGGCAATGGAATTTTCTGAGAAAGGGCATGGAGACAGGGAGAAGTAAAGAAGTAAGGGTACTGCTGAGGTATTAAATACCAGATGGCAGAGAAGGAAAATGTGGGCCTTGTTCCTGGGTGAACCAGTTTGATATCTTGGTGAGTCAAGTATGGCTGGTTTTCACACTTAGCCTCTCTCAGAGGTGGCTAGAAGGATTAGTGATTGGGAAAAAATCTTCCTGACAGACACAGCTTCAGATAGTGTACTTGGGTCATTCATGGTGATGGAGAAAGATGTGGCCTGAGTTAAGGATAAATATGAATCTTTCTATAGCCTTTTTTTTTTTTTTTAAGGAAAGTGTTTAGATTTTTGAATCATGGAATGTCAACAAAAGAGTACTCAGCTGAGGAGGCAAGATTAGGTGGACAGGGTGATTCTTTCAGTAGATTTCAGCCAGCCTTGTCCTTGACCACTCGAGGCTTCCACAACAAACCTTTAAGTTGAAGTAAGTGTGATGGCAGAGACAGAGGTTATGCATGAATTCAACAACTTGGGCTTTCTCTAAGGCTAAGCCAGGCTTCAGCAATACATGAACTGTGAACTTTCAGATGTTCAAGCTGGTTTTAGAAAAGGCAGAGGAAGCAGAGATCAAATTGCCGACATCCACTGGATCATCAAAAAAGCAAGAGAGTTCCAAGAAAACATCTATTTCTGCTTTATTGACTATGCCAAAGCCTTTGACTGTGTGGATCACAATAAACTATGGAAAATTCTGAAACAGATGGGAATACCAGACCACCTGACCTGCCTCTTGAGAAACCTGTATGCAGGTCAGGAAGCAACAGTTAGAATTGGACATGGAACAATAGACTGGTTCCAAATAGGAAAAGGAGTACATCAAGGCTGTATATTGTCACCCTGCTTCTTTAACTTCTATGCAGAGTACATCATGAGAAACGCTGGACTGGAAGAAACACAAGCTGGAATCAAGATTTCTGGGAGAAATATCAATAACCTCAGATATGCAGAAGACACCACCCTTATGGCAGAAACTGAAGAGGAACTAAAAAGCCTCTTGATGAAAGTGAAAGAGGAGAGTGAAAAAGTTGGCTTAAAGCTCAACATTCAAATGAAGATCATGGCATCTTGTCCCATCACTTCATGGGAAATAGATGGGGAAACAGTGGAAACAGTGGCTGACTTCATTTTTTTGGGCTCCAAAATCACTGCAGATGGTGACTGCAAGCCATGAAATTAAAAGACGCTTCCTCCTTGGAAGAAAAGGTATGACCACCTAGACAGCATGTTTGAAAGCACAGACATTAATTTTCCAACAAAGGTCCTTCTAGTCAAGGCTACGGTTTTTCCAGTGGTCATATATGGANCTTCACATTCCAGGATGTCTGGTTCTAGATGAGTGATCACACCATCGTGATTATCCGGGTCATGAAGATCCTTTTTGTACAGTTCTTCTGTGTATTTTTGCCACCTCTTCTTAATATCTTCTGCTTCTGTTAGGTCCATACCATTTCTGTCCTTTATCGAGCCCATCTTTGCATGAAATGTTCCCGTGGTATCTCTAATTTTCTTGAAAAGATCTCTAGTCTTTCTCATTCTGTTGTTTTCTTTCTTTGCATTGATTGCTGAGGAAGGCTTTCTTATCTCTTCTTGCTATTCTTTGGAACTCTGCATTCAGATGCTTATATCTTTCCTTTTCTTCTTTGCTTTTCGCTTCTCTTCTTTTCACAGCTATTTGTAAGGCTTCCCCAGACAGCCATTTTGCTTTTTTGCATTTCTTTTCCATGGGTATGGTCTTGATCCGTCTCCTGTAAAATGTCACGAACCTCATTCCATAGTTCATCAGGCACTCTATCAGATCTAGTCCCTTAAATCTATTTCTCACTTCCACTGTATAATCATAAGGGATTTGATTGAGGTCACACCTGAATGGTCTAGCAGTTTTCCCTGTTTTCTTCAATTTCAGTCTGAATTTGGTAATAAGGAGTTCATAATCTGAGCCACAGTCAGCTCCTGGTCTTGTTTTTGTTGACTGTATAGAGCTTTTCCATCTTTGGCTGCAGAGAATTGCAGGCCAGGAAGCAACAGTTAGAACTGGACATGGAACAATAGACTGGTTCCAAATCAGAAAAGGAGCACGTCAAGGCTGTATATTGTCACCCTGCTTATTTAACTTATATGCAGAGTACATCATGAGAAACACTGGGCTGGAAGAAACACAAGCTGGAATTAAGATTGCTGGGAGAAATATCAATAACCTCAGATATGCAGATGACACCACCCTTATGGCAGAAAGTGAAGAGGAACTAAAAAGTCTCTTGATGAAAGTGAAAGAGGAGAGTGAAAAAGCTGGCTTAAAGGTCAACATTCAGAAAACAAATATCATGGCATCTGGTCCCATCACTCCATGGGAAATAGATGGAGAAACAGTGGTAACAGTGTCAGACTTTATTTTTTGGGGCTCCAAAATCATTGCAGATGGTGACTGCAGCCATGAAATTAAAAGACACTTACTCCTTGGAAGAAAAGTTATGACCAACCTAGACAGCATATTCAAAAGCAGAGACATTACTTTGCCAACTAAGGTCCATCTAGTCAAGGCTATGGTTTTTCCAGTAGTCATGTATGGATGTGAGAGTTGGACTGTGAAGAAGGCTGAGCGCCGAAGAATTGATGCTTTTGAACTGTGGTGTTGGAGAAGACTCTTGAGAGCCCCTTGGACTGCAAGGAGATCCAACCAGTCCATTCTGAAGGAGATCAGCCCTGAGATCAGCTGAAACTCCAGTACTTTGGCCACCTCATGCAAAGAGTTGACTCATTGCAAAGACTCTGATGCTGGGAGGGATTGGGGGCAGGAGGAGACAGGGACAATCGAGGATGAGATGGCTGGATGGCATCACTGACTCGATGGACATGAGTCTGAGTGAACTCCGGGAGTTGGTGATGGACAGGGAGGCCTGGCGTGCTGCGATTCATGGGGTCACAAAGAGTCGGACACGACTGAGTGACTGAACTGAACTGAATGTGTTGGTTAACGAGGAGCTAAGATTACAACTACAAAATGAAACAAGGAAGATGTATCTGAACTCATGCAATTCAGTGATTTGCCTGATTCCTGATGCTTCCATGCCTGGTGTGAACTGCAAACAGACAAATGTGGTAACTGTAGCTGAAAAGGGGCACAGTAACCAAGGCCCTAGATCTCTGAAAGGATGAAGGTCTGGGTCACTCTACTAGGCAGCTAAACTAGACCTGCTGAATTTCTGGAAAAGAGCAAGCAAAGTCTCAAATTGGTACTGCAGGAATCAATTGGTTGTGCAGGAACGAGATGATGAAAATGAGTTTTGGTCTTTGGTTCAGTTGTAGCAACAGGAACTATAGCTTATCTCACTAATCCTCCTGGGTAGTCTTCAATAGACTGACTGCTCATCACTTTGAAGATATGGTGATGGGTAGACTTAACATGGGACTCAATTCTGAATAGGCAAGGGGTAGACACCAGAAAACACTTCTTTTGTTCCACATCATATCCTTTCGTCAGCTTCTGCCATCAGCTCACTCTGAACCACATTGAAACTACCTACAATTTAATTTCTATCTGATGACAAATATCTGACTTTGATGGTATATCTAACTAATGCACAAGCTGTGAAAAGCTTTACATGCTAATAAATACTACCAGTAAGTTCCAGAGCCACAATAAACGTGATATATAAGCTTCCAGTTGTCACAAAAAATTTCAATCCAGTATTAATTTCTGCCAGAAATTTAACAACTCTTATGATACGTGTACATAATACTTATCATGATAAAGTATTCACAAAAATTGAATCATTCACTTTGCCAAATTCACTTTTTTTTTTTTTTGGATTGAGTCTATTTTTGAACACTAACCTCACACTGACTTCATTCTACATGCTCCTTGCATCTCTGAAATACTCCATCTTAGTACTTTATTTAGGCTATTCTATTTCTCAGCAGGGACCATTATTTTGGTAACAAGACATACTGCCAGCTTATTATAAATGCTTTATTTTTTTTTTAACACAGAGGAAGCTTGGTGGCAGATCTGTAGCCACTTGATGTTTTTATAACTAAGAATTGCAGTTCAGGCTCTCTTATAGAATGTAAAGGTGTACTAACACATGTATATGTAATTGTTATGAAAATTAAGCTTAGTCACTAAAAGAAGATTCGCTATCTGAACTTTCTTCTGTGTTTTTTTCACCTTCACCATCAGGCACGGGAGCATCTGGCCTCCTGAAAGAGAAGGGAAAAAAAAAAAAAGAAATTTAACGGTTTTTCCAGTTGAAAAAAAAATCACTAACTGTAAATTAGGTTCATCCTAGAATACTGCTGCTAATAAATCTGCCAAGTCTGCGTCCTTAACTGAGAGCCCCCTGCTCTCTACCACAGCATGCTTCTCGCAGGCTTCTCCAGTACCATGGGTATTCAGTGGTATTCCTGTACAGGCCATGGCACCACTTCCTCCTGCCAGTCCTTACACAGTGTGCTACTTCAGCACTTTCTGCTTCTCATTACCATGGAGACCCAACGACAGACAGAGATATGATCTGGAGAGGCTGGCATGACCAGTGCTAAATCCTTGCAGCCTCCAAGTGTCCGTAAGGTACAGAGAGAGAAAAGCTAGAAGTGGGGCAAAAAAGAAAACCTTCATGTTCAGGAAAGCTGAAGGGAACAATTTAAAAATGGAAGAGATTTCAAGAATGGCCAGTAAGAAACACAGGCAATACAGAAATCTTGTAGGGGAGGAGAGTGACTGTTCAAAGGTGGTTCTTAATGTCTGCTGAGTGTTTTCACTTATATGCTTTATCATCAGATAAACATAAGAAGAATCAGTTCATAAAAATAATGTCTTGAAGATTCCCTAGGTACAAGATGATGTGAGAATGGTTAAACTCCAGCTTTGTACAGATGTGTTATAAAAAAAAAACCAAAGGAAATTTATTGGTGTCATTAAAACAGTCAACTTGATAGGTTCCATAGTGTTTGTTAATAAATCATTTAATCAATGTGGCAGCACTATCACTCAGCACCTATTCACTCTAACCAAGAAAGCAAATTAAGCAAAGTATACCTGGGGGAAACTAAGAGGGAAAGGAAGAGTAATACAGCTGCTCTGTTTTAGTAATTAAAAGCTACAAAACTTATTTTTCTCTCAGGCTCCTTGATTCTTAATAAGATTTAAGATTCCAATAAACAAAACTCTTCTTTGCCACAAATATAATAATTATTGCTAAAATAAAATGTATAGTCTCCTACTTGTTATTATGAATTGTTATTAGTTATTATGAATTATGGCCAAATTCTGACTTAGTTTTTAATACCATGTCTGTCATGCTATGAAACAGAAGAAATGCTGGCACTGCTCCTTAGCAATGGGTCAAACATAAACCCCTTTGCTCTGCTGTACAATTTTAGATTATGGGAGGTGGTCCTAAGATGGTGGAGGAATAGGACAGGGAGACCACTTTCTCCCCCACAAATTCATTGAAAGATGGTTTGAACGCTGAGCAAATTCTACAAAACAACTTCTGAACATTGGCAGAGGACACCAGGCACCCAGAAAGGCAGCCCGTCGTCTTCAAAAGGCGGTAGGACAAAATATAAAAGATAAAAAGAGAGACAAAAGAGTTAGTGATGGAGACCCGTTCCGGGGAGGGAGTCCTAAAAGAGGAGAAGCTTCCAAACATCAGGAAACCCTCTCACTGGCAGGTCTGTGGGGAGTTTTGGAATCTCAGAGGGCAACATAACTGGGAGGAAAAATAAATAAATAAAACCCACAGATTACGTGCCTAAGGGCAACTCCCAGTGGAGAAGCAGCCCAGATACTCGCATCTGCCACCAGCAAGGGGGTGCTGAACAGGGAGGCAGGGGCTGCACTGTTTAGGGTAGGGACTGAGCCTGAATGCCATGAGGGCAATCTGAAGGAGCTAACATGAGATAGCAATGCAAACAGTGTGATAGCCAGAGAGAGAGAGAAAAAAAGAGAGAGAGAAAACTTTCCCGTGAAAAGCTCTAACCTAAGGCACTGCCGCCCGCTCACAGAACAAAGGACTGAGCTAATACCAGAGGAGAGCTAGCCATCTTTGGACTGGCCCATTGCCTGCCGGAGGCAGGGAGGCAGGCGGGCAATAGCCAGAGCCAGAAAGGAGCAATCTCGGCCCCAGAGACGGCATCCTCTACCAAACTGTGAGCAGGCTCCCAGTTGCTAACCAAGTCTTCCTGGAATCCTGGACGGTTGACATCCGCCAGGAAGGTCACAGCCAGAGATCAGTTCCCCAGAGGAGACACACAGCACACTTGAGATGGTGTACCCGCTGTGCACCCAGAAAACAGAGTGGCTGGGACTGGGGAGATGATAAGACGCCCCGCCCCACCTGGGGAGAGTGCGCTCACCAAGCACCTGGTCGCCTGAGCTGCTCAGACCTAGGAAAGGCACAAAACGCAGGCCCAACTGAGTCTCCGCCTTTGTGGAGTACCGGAGAACCTGAACCTGAGCCTGAGGGTCTTAGACCTGGGAAGCGCATGCAACCCAGGGCCCGCTTTAGACAGTTCGCCTGCAGAGCAACCTGGAGTCTGAGCAGTGTAGACTGGGAAAGAACACACGCCGTGAGCGTGAGTGGGGGCAAACCCAGTGTGGCCGTGACAATGCGAGCACTCCCCACACACGCCAGTGATATCTGTTTGCAGTGTTCCTCCCTCCCTACAGCATGACTGAACAAGAGAGCCTAAATAAGTGATCACCACCGCCCCCTTGTGTCAGGGTGGGAATTAGACACCGGAGACTTGCAAACAGAAGAAGCCAAAATAAACAGAGGGAACCGCTTTGGAAGTGACAGGTTCAACAGATTAAAACCCTGTAGTTAGCACCAACTACATTGGAAGGGACTTACAGACCTTGAGAAGTATAAGTTGGAACAAGGAACTATCTGAAACTGAACTCACCCCACACTGCCCACAACAGCTCCAGATAAATTCCTAAATATATTTTTCTATTTTCATTTTTTTAATTAAAAAAATTTAAGTCCTTTATTAGTCCTTTAACTTTCATTTTATAACCTACTATTACCTTGCAAGAAAAAAGGACCCTATTTTTAAAGCAAATTTCATCTATTTTTTAATATAATTTTTGTGATTTTGTTTTGTTTTTTTAATATTGTATTTTTGAGAGTCTAACCTCTCCTCTAGGTTTTTAATCTTTGCTTTTTGGTATTTGTTATCAATTTTGTACCTTTAAGAATCCAATTTTCAGTACCCATTTTTACTTAGGAGTGTGGTTACTGGCTTGATTGCCCTCTCCCCCTTTTGACTCTTTTTCTCCCCTAAGTCACCTCTATCTCCTCTCTCCCCCCTTCTCTTCTCAACTCTGTGAATTTCTTTGGGTATTCTGGGCTGTGGAGAACACTTAGGGAACTGATTACTGGCTAGGTCTGTCTCTCTCTTTTGACCCCCTCTCTTCTCATCCTGTTCACCTCTATCTCCTTACTTCGTCTTCTCTTCTCTATATACCTCCGTAAACCTCTCTGGGTGTTCTAGGCGGTGGAGAGCACATAGGGATTTGATTACTGGCTAGATTGCTCTCTCCCTTTTTGATTCCCTTCTCCTCCTCCTGGTCACCTTTATCTTCCTCCTCCCTCTTCTCTTCCCCATGTAACTGAGTGAACCTTTCTGGGTGTCCCTCACTGTGGAGAATCTTTTCTACATTAATCTAAATGCTTTATCATCAGTGCTTATGAATGGAGAAGTCTTGAGGCTACTGTAAGAATAAGACTGAAAACAAGAGGCAGGAGCCTAAACCCCAAACCTGAGAACATGAGAGAACTCCTGACTCCACGGAACATTAATCGATAAGAACTCATCCAAAAGCCTCCATACCTACACTGAAACCAAGCTGCACCCAAGAACCAACAAGTTCCAGAGCAAGACATTCCACACACATTCTCCAGCAACACAGGAACATAGCCCTGAGCTTCAATATATAGGCTGCTTAAAGCCACACCAAACCCAAGACATCTTAAAACTCACTACTGGACACTTCATTGCACTCCAGAGAGAAGAAATCCAGCTCCACCCACCAGAACACAGACACAAGCTTCCCTAACCAGGAAACCTCAAGAAGCCATCATCCAACCCCACCCACAGGGAGAAACCTCCACAATAAAGAACCATGAACTGCCAGAATACAGAAAGACCACCCCAAACACAGCAATCTAAACAAGATGAAAAGGCAGAGAAATACTCAGCAGGTAAAAGAACATGATAAATGCCCACTGGATCAAACAAAAGAGGAGGAGATAGGGAGTCTACCTGAAAAAGAATTCAGAATAATGATAGTAAAAATGATCCAAAATCTTGAGAACAAAATGGAGTTACAGATAAATAGCCTGGAGACAATCATTGAGAAGATGCAAGAAAGGTTTAGCAAGGACCTAGAAGAAATAAAAAAGAGTCAATCAATAATGAATAATGCAATAAATGAGATCAAAAACACTCTGGAGGGAACCAATAGTAGAATGAATGAGGCAGAAGATAGGATAAGTGAGGTGGAAGATACAATGGTGGAAATAAATGAAGCAGAGAGGAAAAAAGAATTAAAAGAAATGAGGACAATCTCAGAGACCTCTGGGACAATGTCAAACACCCCAACATTTGAATCATAGGAGTTCCCAAAGAAGAAGACAAAAAGAAAGACCATGAGAAAATACTTGAGGAGATAATAGTTGAAAACTTCCCTACAGTGGGGAAGGAAATAGCCACCCAAGTCCAAGAAACCCAGAGAGTCCCAAAAGGTTAAACCCAAGGCGAATCACCCCAAGACACATATTAATCAAATTAACAAAGATCAAACACAAAGAACAAATATTAAAAGCAGCAAGGGAAAAACAACAAATAACACACAAGGGGATTCACATAAGGATAACAGCTGATCTTTCAACAGAAAATCTTGAGGCCAGAAGGGAATGGCTGCTGCTGCTGCTGCTAAGTCACGTCAGTCGTGTCCAACTCTGTGCGACCCCAAAGACAGCAGCCCACCAGGCTCCCCCGTCCCTGGGATTCTCCAGGCAAGAACACTGGAGTGGGTTGCCATTTCCTTCTCCAATGCATGAAAGTGAAAAGTGAAAGGGAAGTCGCTCAGTCATGTCTGACTCAGCGACCCCATGGACTGCAGCCTACCAGGCTCCTCTGTCTATGGGATTTTCCAGGCAAGAGTACTGGAGTGGGGGTGCCATTGCCTTCTCCGGAAGGGAATGGCAGGACATACTTAAAGTGATGAAAGAGAGAAACCTGCAGCCCAGATTACTGTACCCAGAAAGGATCTCACTCAAATATGAAGGAGAAATCAAAAGCTTTACAGACAAGCAAAAGCTGGGAGAATTCAGCACCACCAAAACAGCTCTCCAACACATGCTAAAGGATCTTCTCTAGACAGGAAACACAGAAAGGGTGTATAAACTCAAACCCAAAACAATAAAGTAAATGGCAACGGGATCATACTCATCAATAATTACCTTAAATGTAAATGGGTTGAATGCCCCAACCAAAAGACAAAGACGGGCTGAATGGATACAAAAACAAGACCCCTATATATGCTGTCTACAAGAGACCCACCTCAAAACAAGGGAAACATACAGACTGAAAGGGAAGGGCTGGAAAAAGATATTCCATGCAAATAGAGACCAAAAGAAAGCAGGAGTAGCAATACTCATATTAGATAAAATAGATTTTCAAGTAAAGTCTGTGAAAGGAGACAAAAAAGGACACTACATAATGATCAAAGGATCAATCCAAGAAGAAGATATAATAATTATAAATATATATGCACCCAACATAGGAGCACCACAATATGTAAGGCAAATGCTAACAAGTATGAAAGGGGAAATTAACAGTAACACAATAATAGTGGGAGACTTTAATACCCCACTCACATCTATGGATGTATCAACTAGACAGAAAATTAGCAAGGAGACACAAACTTTAAATGATACAATAGACCAGTTAGACCTAATTGATATCTATAGGACATTTCACCCCAAAACAATGAATTTCACCTTTTTCTCAAGTACACAGGGAACCTTCTCCAGGATAGATCACATCTTGGGCTATAAATCTAGCCTTGGTAAATTGAAAAAATTGAAATCATTCCAAGCATCTTATCTGATCACAATGCAGAAGATTAGATGTCAATTACAGGGAAAAAATTGTTAAAAATTCCAACACATGGAGGCTATCCAATATGCTTCTGAATAACCAAAAAATCACAGAAGAAATCAAAAAAGAAATAAAAATCTGTATAGAAACAAATGAAATTAAAAACACAATAACCCAAAACTCAGTAAAAGCAGTGCTGAGGGGAGGGTTCATAGCAATACAAGCTTACCTCAGGAAACAAGAAAAAAGTCAAGTAAATAACCTAACTCTACACGTAAAGCAACTAGAAAGGGAAGAGATGAAGAACCCCAGGGTTAGTAGAGGGAAAGAAATCATAAAAATTAGGGCAGAAATAAATGCTAAAGAAACAAAAGAGACCATAGCAAAAATCAACAAAGCCAAAAGCTGGTTCTTTGAGAAGATAAATAAAATAGACAAACCATTAGCCAGACTCATCAAGAAACAAAGGGAATAGAATCAGATCATCAAAATTAGAAATGAAAGTAGAGAAATCACAACAGACAGCACAGAAATACAAAGGATCATAGGAGACTACTATCAGCAACTATATGCCAATAAAATGGACAACTTGGAAGAAATGGACAAATTCTTAGAGAAGTGCAACTTTCCAAAACTGAACCAGGAAGAAATAGAAAATCTTAACAGACCCATCACAAGCACAGAAATTGAAACTGTAATCAGAAATCTTCCAGCAAACAAAAGTCCGGGACCAGACGGCTTCACAGATGAATTCTACAAAAAATTTAGAGAAGAGCTAACACCTATCCTACTCAAACTCTTCCAGAAAATTGCAGAGGAAGGTAAACTTCCAAACTCACTCCATGAGGCCACCAGCACCCTAATACCAAAAGCTGACAAAGATGCCACAAAAAAAGAGAACTATAGGCCAATATCACTGAT